>JADLZL010000317.1:0-189695 GCA_015844335.1 Chrysopogon serrulatus | reverse complement strand
CAAGCATGTATTACATATGTTATGCTTTACTGGTCATGTAATACTGCACCATATAACTGAAAAATTTCTCGTGATGGTTGGCTATGAATAGTAGTACTTCTCTCTTTATTCATGTGATGTATGTGTGTGTGCCTACACACCATCACTCTTTTATGCACTTTCTAAGTGTTTAGAGAAAGAGGTAAGCACATACCTGCAGAAATGAATTAAATTGTTAGTAGAGAGAGATATGCACCTACTCTGTCCAATGATCCGTTAATCATCTTCATTCATGAGCATCATACGTATGCATTCAATCGCATTTCTATGCATGTGCACGTATCATACAAAGTTCCCAGCAGGAGACTCCCTCAGATTCGAGACCGAGCAGATCATCCCGGGAGGAGCCTCAAATGAGGTTCCACAAGAAGAAGGCTAAGAAAAGCTGCCTCGAGTGTCCTAACCACCGCCGGCCGGATTCAAGCAAGGTAAGCGGAGCATTTCTTACCTATGCTTTCTAACACCCAATTATGCTTTATGATTGTTGCATTAAGTATATGAGTTGTGTGAGACCGTTGATGCATTATATCCTTGCTTTACCATTGATTATCCCCGCCTTTGCTATACCCGGCTAGTCTAGGCGAGTTTTATTATGCTTAGCTTGCTTAGACGGTAGAAGCCTCCGGTGATTTCCTCGCCATCCGCGAGTATAGGTGGTTACTTGTGATTGATGGAAAGCTTATGTTGATATCATCCGATAATGGTTATGGTCGTGATAAATGGAGACCGGACGGAGTCTTGTGGGGTTGTTGGACCATAGTGATTCCGTCTGTGTCGATTAAGGACCGCACTGCTGTTGTACCCCAAGTCATATTGAACGCATGCCTCATACTTAGCCGGGCGTATAAGCACTTCCCGACCGCCAAGCCTAACACTATCCAAAGCCGGCCTCGATCCGCTCGCACCGTATTGAGATGGATAGGGGGACCACAAAGGCGCAAGAGTAAGTCCGAGGTCCAAAGATGGCCGCTAAGGCGCTTCAAGGTCCCCGGGTACGGTGGTTCATGCGAGTCCGCGTGCACTTGTTTTCCCGATACGTGCCACGGTGATCCGTGAGCTCACTTCGCGCCGTGAGTGTGGTTTGTATGAGGAATACCCCCGAGCTCAAGAGTAATCGACACCGAATCGCCATCGTTCCCGGACAAAGGAACACTTTGACTTGAGCCGCAACATCGTAGTAATGATTATGGAATGTGGTTAATGATGATGATGGGTTGTCGATGATTATGATTATGGTTACTACTTGCTTGCTTAATCATGACTAATATTATAATGATGCATAGTATAGGTGCTCACCTAGCATAAATAGGAATGGTTAAGTTGAGCTACCACTTTAAATGTTTTTACCGCCTTTTGCAAAAGAGTCAAGCTATCCCCCGATAAAAGCCCTCGCCATACTCTTTGAGTCTTTTATTTTGAGTCACGGGGAAGTCTAGCCGAGTACCTTCTCGCACTCGTGGTTTTTCCCGCTTGTTGTTTGTGCAGACGGACATACCTTCCATCTGCAATACCGCTACCCGCCTTTTTCCCAGGGACTAGAAGACCTTGGGCAAGGTTAATCTTAATATTCTCCCAACCGCTTTGTTGGATAGACTCGACCGGCATCAGATTAATCCTTAAAAAAGGCGTGAGTTGGGTTGAGATTTCAAAACTACTTTGTTTTCGCCGCCAATTTTAAGAACCTCGTTTGTAATAACTTTATTTCCGCACTGATGTTGTCGAACTATTTGTGGAATGTTGTAACGCGGTGAATGGCAACGCTAAACTTGTACGATCTTGATTGATGATGTTTGGTTTGAAATCCTTCGAGATTTCTGACTACCAGGTTTATAACGGCTTAAGTGTGACAATTGCTTGCTTAGCGAAAGTGATTTTTCACTTATGCTTTTATAAATTGGTCGGTTCTCACGCCCCCACCCGCCCCAAAGAATGCATCGCCGGTTCAAAGAACCAATTACTAGGTTACCGGCCACCCCGAAACGAAAGTTATTCTACTGCATATGTGAAGGTAATGCTCAATCTCACACCTAGATCCGTAATCACGCGCGTCCCTTAATCTCCATACGACGGAAAACACAATCTCCGTCCGGTTCCACTATTATCCATCATATGATTAAGGACATCACAAGTATCAATCCCGGTTATGGATGATAGGAATCATCCGACTTCTAATTATCTAAGCATGGCTAAGCATCAACTATCTACCAATACTAGTAGAATAAAAAAAGGGTGTATTTGAGTGGTTAAGGTGTTCATGCAATAACGGTGTCACGCAAATTTTATAAGTAACGTAATGCATAAAATAAAAGTAAATTGAGTAAATATTTGCATTTCAAATAGAATGGGTTAATAGGATGCTCCGGCTGCCTCTACGAAAAAGTGGGCCGTGGTCGCACTCGCAGCAGAGTCGGGTTCCTTCTTCTTCCTCCCAGGTGGAGATTCCTACGGATTCTCCTCGACACGGTACCGAGGTTTCCTCGATCCTATACGAATGTGTATGCATTGTATGAATACTAAGAATGCATATAGAATGCCAGTGAAAAACTATACCATGAAATGATGCACAATGTGATGATCATGATAATGATGGAAAGCTACATAAGGCCTCATGTGTGCGAAATTTCTCTCGATGACAAACACTATATTATCAAGATTGTTTATAAGAACGCTTAAAGATTATTTGTTTTAACCTGCCACACAGTAGGTGCATATCTCTTCTCGGGAAGAAATGACGAATTATCACAAAGGAACATTCATCACTCATCAATTAGCATATTCAAATTGTTATCACTAACAATGGAGAGTATCGAGGATCAGTAATTAGATCCAAGGTAAAAAATAACATAACTTAGAAAAGCCATACAAGTATCACATGATAGTGCTTAAAGGTATATAATGCATACATATTTATTCAGATATCCCAAGAGGCTGAGACATGAAATAATAAAGCACATATCATATATAATTGGAAAACACTTAAAGGTCAAATAAAGACTAAAGCCTAAAATAGCAAAAGTATGATTTAGAACATTCAAATACTCACACACATGAAATTACACCTTTTCCTCTTTTCTTTTATTTCCTAATTTTAGAAATAATGAATTTATAAAATACTCTTTTTAAATCTTTTCAAACTTTTATATATAGACTGGTACTACCATGAAATGGGTGTAAAATAATTTTCATGATTTTGGACTAATATTTTATTCTAGAAAAATCATGGAATGTCCATTGAGTTAATTAAAAGGTACTTTTGATCAAACCAAAATAGCTATTTTCTAGGTTTCCAGATTTTCCCACATAGATTCCATTACAAGAGCAAGCTACACAAAAATTTGAATTTTTGAGTTCAAATGAATTTTTATACAAAACACAAATTGCAAAGACTATTTAGAAATTCTAAATAAAGGAAAACAATCGCGGCAATGCGCAGGGGTTTCCCCCGCTACAAGTAAGTAATCGGTAACCCCATGAAAGTGCCCCGCTAGTCACGCGACAATGCTTCCCGGCGCTGACCGCGGCGGCGGCGTCCGTTGATCCGCATTGCTCACCGGCGGGTGAGGTCGGCCGGGCGCATCGCCGTTTCCACCTACGCGTTTCCTGGTGATCCCGGCTGCGATCACCCCGCGTTGGTTGGCTCGAAAGATCGCAGTTTAGCACCCCCACAAGCAGGAAGCGCGCTGGCGGGCGCTGGGGTTACCGGTGAGGTCCCTTCAGCGCCGGAAAGGTAATAGCGCTACTTACGCTTACTACATACACCATGGACCCTAATGGGTAAACTTTTAATTGAATCAGAAGTTCTAATGAGCACGCTGATTGCTGGCCGGGCGGCACGGCTGGAGCAAAGTCACGGGCCGACGCGGCACCGGTTGAGCACGGGTACTCAATGAAACTAATGGCCAGTTATCAACAGTAACCATCACACGATGCTCACGCTTAGTTTGGTCGAGACTCGCAAGTGCAGGTGGTTCATCGGCGTGCGTCTTCCCGCATGAGTGAACTCAAGGGCGCATCGGTGTGTTCGTGGCGCCCGTAGCTATAGGGATGAAAGTATCGGCCTGCTACTTCATCGTGAGCTCAAGCGTTTCAAACAACACATAATTGCCATAATTCACCCAAATCCGCCCGGGCGACGGGTGGATTCGGAAAGCACTCCGGCACGCGTACAGTTCGACCGTCGTATGCAGGAAGACGAGGTCGCCCGGGCGACTGGCCGATGGCAACGCATCTCCGGTGCAATCGACGCTGGCTATAGATGTAGCAGACCGGTGGCGAGAGGAACGGGATTGCAGACGGCTCGACGAGGGTGAATTTTGGCGACGGCGGCGCGCCGAACATGCGAGAAAGGAAAAAGATGGTCGACTACCGACGCCAGCTATTTATAGGCATTGGTGGCACCGAGCATGGCTGGCCGTTACGACTCCGCCCACGTACGCCGCGAAGACGGGTTCCTCGCGCGCCGCCGCGAAGCCCTCGAGAGCCGGCGCAAGTACGCATAGCAGCGGAGGTGTAAATCGACCAAGGAAATGGGCTACCGCGGCAACGGTATCGGCAAATGTGGCACAACGTCCTCCATCTCCGCCACCAAGGAGTGCGAATCGGGTCATGCAGCGCAGCCTGCCGCACGTGACAACTACGCCACTAAGACTTTACCCAGAAGATGCCTCGCCTGCTGATCTACCAGAGATGTCATCGAAAACCCCATATACCCCTTCACTCATTCACTCGCCGAGCAGTCAAAAAGCAAACCAACCCCACGCTGCACTCTTCTATATGTGGACTCCAAACTTTCGACGCCAAAGAATCAAGCTCTGGTTCCTACGACGTGGAAATGCCAAGTTACCAAACATAGGTAAAAATTTATCCGAAACCCTGGAATTCAGCCGGGCAAGATACTGATTACAGCAATTAGCAATGTCTAGCATTTAATTAAAGATTGACAAGGGCTAACAAGCTCAACCAATTCCATTGTATGAAAGTGCACTTTTCACTAACAAGTGATGCAGTTGGTTTCCATTTTTATTTATGAAAAATATAATTACTCAGCCCTCGAAAAATGAATTCAGTGCTGAAAATCAGTGGACTTAGAAAATCCTAAGTCTTTTTCCCTGATTTTTGTTTCAAATTCAAATTTAAGGCTATTGCTAGAGCAGTTTAGGATGGGATTTAGCCTAGGTCCTTAAATAAAAGTTGTTGCATATATTTTATACTAACTTTTATCTTAGGCTCATCCTCAAAAACTGAATAAATCACATAATTACATATTGAGCTACGAAAGCAACTTGATAACAAGCATAATGGATATTATCATCACATGCGTGAGCATGTTTAAGCAAAAAGTTGTACATAAGCCCCATCTCAAATATAATTCTAAACATTTTTAAGCAACTTTTGAGATTGTTACACTCATGTATGTTGCACACATAGAAACTTGTAATAGTTTTTGCTTGTAATCAAATGCAAAATGGTGCTGTATGCATTGATGCAATGCAATGCAATGTGATTAACATTTAGAATGTTACACTTGGGACCAGCTCCTCTCTCCACCAGCTTGTACACCCTACCTACAAGCACCTTTGCATAGCATAATACAAGACTTCCTCCCCACTGGACGAGGGTCTCTTTGTCCCAACCAAGATAAATCCCTCTGTGTCCATCACGCACTCATAAATTTACCTGTTATGCTAGGGACCGCCGACGCAAGACCACAAAGAAGAAAAGCTTCCCAACCAAAGATAGAAAGCTGCTGGAAGATAAAGTGTGGAGTAGAATGCAGCCTCGAAACTAAGGAAGTTGTTGAAAAGATGAAGAATAAGTTTGCACCTGAAAATGAAAAACAGCTAGACATCTAGCCAGTTCCTCGCCTTAAAAAGTTTGCACCTCAAGCATCCCCTGAGGGGAAGGGATTCTATTAAAATGAGTGTATCTATATCCCTGTTTACATCCAAGTTTTTGATAATAAGAAATATACACTAGAGTAAATCTGGAGCCATTCTTCGCTTCCAATTTATGACCTCAAAGGAACTCTCTGGGAGCCTCACCCTGTATTGAGTTCAGCATGCTCCAAGATAAGTATTAAAATGGGTTATATATAAAAGTTGAACTATATTCATGCTGAGTCCAAATCTGATGGTTCTGCCACCCAAAACCAAGTAGTTGCACAGGACAGTACAAAAGTAAGATTTCAATTAATGCAATGACCAACGAACTTTTCTTGTGGGAAAAAACTGGGTGTTTTTCCAGGAAAAATCGAGTTAGCTCAACTAAGCCTTGTGTTGCATGAAAAATTGCTATCTCATGGAATTGGCATTGTCAAATTAACCATTTCAAAAACGTCCATCCTCAACATTCTTCTCAGGGTTCACTGAAATCTGGAAGCAGAAGGACTGTTGTTTCCTTTGGCTCAGCAGACATTTGATCAGAATAAGCCAAATAAGATAGAAATTAGGCTTTTGTTCAGTCTTTTCTCCTTTTTCCTATCTCTTTGTTGCCAGAATCATTTATCGCACTCAGAAGTGCTCAAGTTACATGACTCATAGGTTTCTGACAACATGTGGCTTCGGTAGTATCTATATACATCATCTGCAATGATATTGGCAAATAACGATCCAAGCAGCTGTATTCCTTACAAGCAGCGAACTTGTCCAGATTGGTCACAGACATATATCTGCGTATGATGATAAGATAGTTAAGTACAAATAACTAGGAAAAATGAAAAAGTCAGTTGTAGGAAATCTTACCAGAAATGGCTTGTATATCTGGCCAGGAACATGAAGATATTTTGGGTTATTAGGACAATCAGTGCAAAAGGTGTTTTCCCTTGAGGGTCTCATGCATATACATTCATTACATCACGCGAAGAGCCGATATTCTGTGTATATGGCAAAATGGTATTAAGATGCCTACTTGTGATATAGAGGTGAACCACATAACTTGCATCCAGCAGTAACCAAATCTCTGAAAATATCACTGTGCTCTTTGAAAGAATGTTTGTCGATGACTGACAAGTTTGCCTTAAGGGGAGGCCAGAGAACTCACTAAAACCATCTTGCTAATGCATGCATCAAATGTTTATACTACATAATTTTCCTGAGAGAGAATAGCTTTGATATAGACAAGAAATCCGGATTCATTTTTCTTTTGTTTGTTTCAGTTCTTCTCGATACCACCTCGTATCTGCAGCATAATTCTTAAAAAGTTTTAGTACATAGAGTGAGTATCTCAATGCTATATGGCAATAGAGATGACAAAATTGACTCTAATACTCAACTTCTTTCATACTCAATTGTGAACTTTTTATTAAGAATAATCACTGCCTGAAGTTGTGGAAAAGCCAAATACAAAGCACTTGCAATGCCATAGACATACAATCATTGTAATCCAAGGTGAGATGATGCAAAATATGAAAGCCAAATACAAAAGCACTTGCAATGCCAATGTCTACAGCCATTGAGCCCCAAGTTTAATGGAAAAAGGCAAGTGCAGCAGTCCACACCCAGTTAAGCTGAATTGATTATTCCGTCAGATCTTACCTGATGATGACTTCCAAGAGCACATTTACAGGCATCAGTCCATTTCTGCCACTCTTCTTAACTTTTGATTTTTGTAGCATTCTACTCAAGCACCGCTTATTAGTTCATGTATTCCTATAAAAGAGGACATGCTAAGTTACAACCAGAGTGCTGAAAATAATATTTTATTAGGCATAGTTTCCTGCTGAGAAACTCTTTAAAAAGAATAAGTGTCAATATAAACAGTGAGCCTGATTTCAAGTTGCCCAGTAGTTCAGATAATTAACTTGGTAGGAAAGGTGCAAAGAAGGAACAACCCCAGGCTGCCTAGACGTAGTATAAAATAGCAAATTAGCACAAATTATATCAAGCAACCTTGAAGCCATCAATAATTGCCGCGTACTGGCAGAATGATATATCCTCTCCAACCAACAATAATAATGTCCTCAGAGCCTCCTTTACTGTTACTAGCCAAATGTATGTTTTCATATGCCTAGATTGAAAAGCTAAGATATAATTTGCATTGCAAAATAGAACATTGTATCATTGAAGAACCAAAAGAAGCATTTGCCATACTGCAACTTAATACCTTCAGGTGCAGGGTTCAGCAAGTTTTTAGAGTTCGAACAATACTTTGACTGAAGACATCTGAGAAGCCTTTCCTCCAGGCCATTTCTAAATTGCATTATCTAATATCTGAAAACAAAATAATGATAAGCTGACAGTAGGCAGCAGAGAGCAGCAAAATGCTGGCACAATCAAAAACCTAAAAATAAAATGGAAACAGCCCCTTAAGAGGCTTCCAAGACTTGTGGCAGTTACAGCAGCAGCTTTGTACAGACTTGTGGCAAGTTACAGCAGCAGCTTTGTGTAGAAACAATTTAGAGTAGCTTTTTTCATCCCAGCATTTTTCAGTCAGGTGAAAAGCGCAATTGCCATGAAAAATGTGACTGCAGAAGGGCCACCGCAGAGCACTGAAAATTATGTCGGATCATCGCCAGCGATTGGTCGAATTATGCAGGACCACAGGGAGTATTGGACCTGGTCGCCGGGTTTTCTTGATAGTCCTTCCGGTTGCAGCATTGCGGACGGGGAAAAGAGATCAACATGTTCCGCCCCCAAAATCTGCACGAACCGCCGGCCACCGCAGACATGGCTGGCGGCGGCGCCGAGAGGAACCCGCCGACATGGCTGGCGGCCGCTTCGAGAGGTCGATCAGTGGCCCGTACCCAGCTCACAACTGCCGCCATGAGATGAAACCGCCCCGCCACCGCCGCTGGCCAGTGGACTATGGCTTGGTACTTTAGCGGTAGAAGAGATGGGCCTGCTCCACCAGGCTACCACCACGAACGGCGGCGGTCGCCAGGGCTGGTTGGTAGGCGCGTGGTGCCGTGCCGGCTGCCGCTCCGCCAGGATGGGTTACCAGGAACCGGCGAGAAGAGGGCAGACGTTTGGGCCGGCAGAAAACAGATTTCTTGGCCCAGCGAACACGTGAAACCGGGCCGGAAACCAGGGAAACTACTAGGCCGTCTGATGAGGCTTTCCGTTTGAGAACAAAGCCTGTGGCCCACCTGACCGAGTCGTTCACGGAGACGTTGGACGTCGTTTTTCTTTGAAAACAGGAGACGGACGTCGTTGACTTGATGATAGCTGATACAGTGCGCCTAGTGTCTACTGTCTAGGCGCCAGGCGGCAGAAGTGGAGAATGTTGGCGACCACTGACGCGAGTGGTAGTGGGGAGAGTTGGCTTCGACTGCCTGTACACGAACGAACGAACGAACGCCGTCGGCAGGTGCTTTGCTTGCTGTTTGGCCATGATTTGCGGGCAAGCTGCTCTGAACAGGTCAGACGAAGCGAGGAACCACATCACGATCACCACATCCTCGCCAATGTCATTCTTCCAGTCATCGTCCCGTCAGGCCTATCGTTTCCCCCCCCAAATCGCAAGCAGCGCTCACCAAGTCAACCCGGTAAACGGAAGATGAAAGCAAAAAGGGGGAAAAAGAAGAAGAAAACAGTGACAGCCACTGGCCGCCGCGCGGGCGGGGGCAAGTTTTCCACGCTCCCAGTCCAACTTGGCCACCAACCAAAAACCGCCCCGCCGAGCTGCGGCGAGCCAGCGGGCGCCGGGCAGCCAGCCCCTTCCCTCCTCAGTCCACCACGGCTCCACCTCCCCCGCACCGCCTGCCCACATCCAGCCGTGTGTGCCGTCCCCTGTCCACGCACTTCACGTTAAGGGAACCGAGCCCCGCACGCTTCCAAGCACTTTCCTCTCCGCCCTCCCGCGTCCGGTTCCGCCTCCACCAGCAGCGGCCGACCGATGCCGCCGCCGTCGCGGCCGATCTGACGCCATCCATCGCCTCGCGGGCCATGAGGCCCTCACCGCCGGGCCCCTGCTCCCGGATGCGGATCACAGCCTGGACGCCGGGGGGGCTGCGACCCCTGGTTCGGCTGCCAGACGCCCCCGCCGGTTCCCAGCACCCCTGATTCCGGCCTTGGCCCCTTCCCTGTGGCCCGTCTCAGCCCTCCCCCTCGGGATCCCACCGAGCCCTTCCCCTCTTTCCTGCCGGCGCCTGCCCCGCGCATAGCGGCAGGAGGGACCAGGAGGGACGCACGGGTACGGGCCGCCCCCCACCGGGCTTCGGCGGTGCGGGCGACCACGACCGGCGCCAGTTCGTCAAGTACGCGCTCATCGCCGCTGGGGTGATCGCCTTCGTCTCGCCTATCCTGCTCGGCGTCCCGGTCGCCGTGCGCCGCCGGCAGGTCCGCCGGAGGCGGCAGGCGCCTCGCGCCGTCTCTCAACGCGGGCGCCGGGAACGCCGACGACGACGACGGCCACGAATGGGGCGGCGGCGGAGGAGGAGGAGGAGGAGGCGGAGGCGGGTGGTGCACCACGTCTGGAACATCCGACCGTAGGGCTCGACGAGGCGTCCATCGGCTCCATCGCCGTCACGCGGTACCGCGCGCCGGGCGGGGCTCCTGGGCGCCGCCGACTGCTCCGTCTGCCTCGGCGAGTTCCAGGACGGCGAGCTTCGTGCGCCTGCTGCCCAAGTGCGCGCACGCGTTCCACGTCCCCTGCATCGACACCTGGCTCCGCGCGCACGTCAACCGCCCGATCTGCCGCTCCGACGTGCTCGACCTCGCCGTCACGGCCGACTCCGGAGGAGCCGGCGCCGAGCGTCGGGTCCAGCTCCAGCCCGCCGCCGGCTGATCTGACGCGAATGCCAACGCCGCAGCAGATCGCTGGCGCGGCGAGCGACGCGGCCGCGGATCACGAACAAGAGGGAGAGCGACGGCCGAGACACTTCACCTGCAGAGGAGAGACCAGCAAGAGCAATCCAGCCCGGCAGAGCTGCCGCCGGCGCCGGAACTCGTGTCCGCCGCCGCGTAACGTGTGGCGTGCGGCGTCCATGGACGCTGCGGGTGGTGTCAACTGCGGCGGACGTCGCGGAGCTAGACCGGCTGCCGGAGGAAGCTCCTGAAGAGGAGCAGATCGGTGGAGGCGGAAGCTGGACTGGCCCGTCCCGCGCGAAGGCGCGTCGGATTCGGGCCACCGGAGCAACATCAGCACCGACAGGCTGGCGGCTCCCAGCGGCGTCCTGAGGTCGTCGTTCTTGCGCCACTGCCGCGCTTCGGAGCTCGGTGCTGCCATTGTGAGTGATGGCGGTCACATACTCGAGCTGAATTTTTGCTCGCTGCGAATAATGGGATGTTGCTGCTGCTGTTTGATCGACAGCCGTGATCTGTACGCCCTTATGCTTGTGATCTCAAAGAGGTTAGAAGTTGGAACTTGATCCAGTAATGGGATGGATGTTTGCAAATCGACAAATGTATACTGTATATACAGCCATGTTCTTCTCTGCAGATTCAGGAATGCTCTTTGTGATGATAACCTGATTCTGTCTCGTTCTCCTTTCGAGCGAAATTAAATATGGAGATTAACACAAAAATCACGTACTATAATTATAATTAAGGAGACATTGTTGATTATTATAGCTGTGTTGTTAGCTGGCATTCGCATTGCATTCTGTCCGTCCCTTCTTTGCATTTACGTAGGTTCGTTCTGTCAGAAGAGCATCCGCACGAGGAGATCATTGGTCTGTCTTAAATGGTTTGAAGAAGATTGCATCTCCCCGTCTGCTTTAGCCTTTCGGTTAGTCAGGTCTGATGATGGGCGTCGCGGTCGCGGTCCAGATGGTGCCGGACGCCCAAGTTGTGCTTCTCTGCTTCCTCCGTAGATCCATTCCGTCATTCGCCATGGAAAAAGTACTTGCATTTCTTCTCCTATAGTAATTGTTGTACACCCGCAACTGTCGCATTCAGAAATAGTACCTAACACCTTGTTTAGATGGAGGAGAGAGAGTGAAATTCGCAACTATAAGACTTTCGCTTTTCTAGAAATATTATCCAATCGCGCCCCAACTGTGCTCAAAAGATTCGCCCCCGTGATTTACAACCAAATCAAGTAAATTATTTTTTACTTACATTTACATTTCTCCATATACGCAGAAAAACTCGATGCGACGCAAGAGAGATTTTAAAAAGTCATGGCGGCTAACAACAAGGGCCGGTCTATTCCACCACTAAAAAATTCCAGCACTAGTACTGTACTTGTTTCCCGCGATTGGCACTGGTAGCAACGTCTGAACTGCAGAGCAGAATAAATGAAGAATGCGGCAGCCGGCAGGTTCCAGAAGTCCAGAGCCAGATCCTGACAGTACCTACTCCCCCTCAGTATCACAAATAAATGAACGCTTTTAACTTCATAATTCATGTCACCATTCGTCTTATTTAAATTTTTTTTACAAATCATAAGATAAATAAATCATTATGAAAGTATCTCTAATGACAAAAAATAAGTCATAAAAAATAATTAGAAAATTTTTAAATTTTTTAAATAAAGACGAAAGAAATAAATAAAAATAATGTAAGCTCCAAAGATGTTCATTTATTTCCATGCACGGAGGGAGTAAGCTTCACATCGACAATATTTTCGATGGAAAACGGCCTCGCCAATTATTTATCCATGAGATTTTTCAAGCCTTTTCTCCGAAACATAAACGCTTATCTTTGACCTTTAATCATCGGTATTTAACTATTCGTCTTATTTAAATTTTTATATAAATATCATATATCTTGTTATGACTTATTTTATTATTAAAGATATTTTATAATTGTTTATTTATTTTATAATATATATAAATTTTTAAATAAGATGGATGGTCAAACTCGACGACCGAAAGTCAAAAATTGGCATTACAAGGCTTTTTACAGACGGAGGGAGTAGATTAGTAACCGTGAGTAGCACACATCACCTGGTCGCCTGCATTAAGAATGCAAATAATAGTAGGGCCTTTGTTCGCTTTCCTCCAAACTTCTAACTTTTTTCTCTCTCTCTCCATCACATCAATTTTACCCGCATGCATGGAGATTAAATATAAAGTAAAAAAATAACTAATTATACGCTTTGGTTGTAACTTATGAGACGAATCTTTTGAGCCTAGTTGGGCCACGATTAGACAATATTTGCCAAATACAAACGAACACTACAGCTCTAACTTTTTCTAAAAGTTAGAATCCGAACAAGGCCTAGTATAAAGACAAAGCCAAGGCCGCGGCGCGTATGTGGCGATGAGCCCGCTTCGACCGCCGATCTCACCCCTTCAACGCCAAGTCGGCCGCCAACAGCCAGCTTCGCATACTTCGCAGCCGATACGCAGCGCCCTGCCCTCGAACATGCGACGCATGATTCGATTCGACGCCAGCGCTGGCCGCACACACACACACACACACAAAATCGCCTCCTTTCGGTTTTCCTCCTCCCCGATTCAAGCGCAGCAAATCAGCGCGGAATAAGATGTCTCGCCGCCAACACCATGTCCGGCCACGCGTCCCGCCGTCTCAGGCGGCTGGCGCCTCGACCGGGCGCCGACTTTTGACGAGGGTGTGGAACTCACCGCCTGATGGATGGAGATGGAGCATTTATGAATGGATTTGGAAAATGAACGCTCTTGGCTCCGGGATTACCGGTATGCGTAGTTTTTCGTAGCTATCGGGTGGTCACATTGCCGTGGACGCCCTTGGCCGCGCGTCCCGCAGAGCGCCAGCCGCTTCGTCAGCCCCCGCTGAAGGCTGCATCGATGAGGCCAGCGCATGCGGTATCTAATTGTGTTTTTTGTTAAAGTCAGTTGGATTAATTGGTTTAAAAAATGTTACCGTATTTTCCACTCAAATTCCATGAAATATCATTTTATTTTATTTGTGTTTTAGGTAGGCTCGATGGCATCCTCAGCAGGAAGGGTATACTATCGACCTCGCCCACTTTCCTAAGCCTCGTGCCGCTTTTCAAACGCTGCTTGCAATTTTGGGAACGGAGCTCAATCAGCAAAGCTTGGCAATTGGCATTTTGGCCCCCTTCACGCGTTTAAATGCAACCATCTTTGGATAGGATTTCGAACGAAAGCAGGCTAGCCCCTTTTTAGGGCTATATGCGTTCTCTACTTATGTTACCGGTGATTAGCTTCCAAGTTTATCTCTCAATTTTTTAAAACTATATAGACTGGAGTGTATAGTCAAATAAGGTCCGAGGAGATTATAAAATCATGTATGCTAAATTTCTCTTCAATCCCTTTAATTTCTTATTCTCCATTGTTTAGTGAAACAAAATGGTCTTCTATTAGGATTAGCTGACCCTATGACTTTTCAAAGAAGTAAAACATCACGTTATACTCTATTTTATATAACGAAGATCCGAAATTTTGGTTGGTTTCGCCGGTGCTAAAACGGGCGTCCTAGTGTACCAACGCAGTAAATTTATCCCGTTCAACCTCGATGGTGTGCGTGAGATGGACACAAGGGGAGTCTTGTATTATCTGGCACCAAGGTGCTTGTAGGTAGGGGGCGCATAAGCAGTGGAGAGAGGAGTCGGTCCCAAGTCTGTGAAGATGAGTATGAGCCTGTGTGTGCTAAGGAGATTGCTAGACTCGCAAGTAGTCCATTGACTTGTCTAGACCAACCTCTTGCCTAGACCGGTTCTCCTTGCCTTTGGAAAGGACCCCGTCTCCCTCCCCTTTTATAGCCGCAAAAAGTAAGGGGAGGAACGGCTTTTAGTACAGTTATTCGAATAGGTGAAACGTGTGGTGGGCGCCGCCTCTTCCTGCCGAGGCCTCGTGAGCTTCCTCTCGCCTTTGTTTCGAGGCCCCGGTGTGGGCGGCGGTTTGTTCAGACACGGCGCCGTGCGCTGATTGCGGGCGCCAAGCGGAGTCGGCCTCGATCCCCGCAACGGAGGGGGGGACGCCATGGTGAACGGTCCGGCACAGGGTCGGCCAGAAGCTTTGACTCATCCCCGTCCGAACCTCCGAGGGCCGGCGTTGTTGTCGATACGGTGTGACCGGCGTAGAGATACACCGCATTTAAGCCATCTCCGCCGCCTGTGCTCGATACCCGGGTGTACAAGGCCGGGCTCCAAGACCGGGCCTGTACAAGGTCGGGCGGCGTGCCGGTTTCTGGGCACGGGCGTACGCTATATCGTGGCTTCCCGAGATGGAACTCCGGCTATAGAGGTTAGTCATCATGGTGCCCTACGCGGCAGGCATGGCCGCCAATGTAGAGGTAGCGGTGAATCATGAACGCGGGCGCAGGGGTTGTGGACGGACGGCTCCCATCCCCGCCCGGCGCTGGCCGATGTGCACTGTGGAAGGCGGGCGGTGGATATATCGCCAACTCGCGGGTCGCTTGACCGGAGAGTGGGAAGGCCCGCCCGAGGCCCTAGCACAGGGGCTCGACGGGACGGAGGCGGGAGTTGCCCAAGGCTTCCTATAGAGGGTTCGCAAGACGGAACGTTAGCGCCCCGGCCCCGAGGCCTCGCCAGAGGGGGCTCGGACGGACGTAGGTAGCGCCCCCGAGGCCTCCCGCCAGGGGGGCTCGACGGGACGGAAGGCGCCTCGGCCCGAGGCCTCAGCGCAAGGGGGCTCGACGGGCGAAAGTTAGCGCCGCCGTGGGCCCAAGCTAAGGGGGCTTGGTCGAGACCGCCGGGCAAATGCCGGGCGGCGTGCCATGCTTAGTTACCATGTAGCCTAGCTTTGGCGCTTGTTGGGCCCAACCGCTTAGAGGGCCCTTTATTTTGGTCCCCGACAAAGTAGCCCGAACCTTCAAGGAGTGAGTATACTGCTCGAGGTTGTGGTTTCTCGCCAAGTTTTGTCGGGCGTGTTGTTAGATGCTTCGAGCTTTTTTACGCCGGGTGCGCGCAAGCGCATTCCACGGGTGGTTCTCCGAGGCCTCTGGAGGGGGTGTGAAACAACCCCTCCGAGGGCTTGCATGTGCTCGGATGCGTTTGTGGCTTGTGAGAGGCGAGGCCCTGCCTATCGCGAACGCCTACCCCCCCCCGGGGGGTTTGCACATGTCCGTGAGGTTGCTTTCTTGTCTCTCGAGGCTATATTCTCCCGGGGGGGGGCGCGCGCGACCCCTGGCTTTCCCGAGGCCCCTGAGGAGTGTGGGTGCTTCTCCGAGGGCTTGTGCGCGTTTTTTGGTCGAGTGCCTGCTGCGGTGCCGAGCCCCCGGGCCCGTCGGCCTCGGCCCGAGAGGCATGGCGCCCAGTTAGTGACGCTTCGCCTCGGGTACTATGCCGGGTAGCCCCCCAGCCCCGCTCTAGCGTGGGGCGGCCGGTTGGTACTTGGTCGTTAATTTCGTGAAGACGCCTCACGCATCCCTTCCGGCAGGGAGGAGGGTGGATTTTGTCATGCCGCCGACGGCAAAAGCCGCATACACAACTAGATCCCGTGAGCTGTTAATGGGTAAATCCAAGTGGAATGCCTCGTGTCCTCGGCTCGCTAGGGGTTGGCTGGGCCCCGAGGCGCATTCCATTAGAGCCTCATATATGTCCGAGGCGGGCCAAAGTCCCGGTCCGGCTAGGTCCCGAGGGCTCGATGCACCCCCCGCTGGGATCCCCCTAACTCGGGATCGCTCGCCGCCTTGATATGGCGCTGGACGATCCCTCAAGTTGTGGCTGAACTGTGTATGAGTCCGGTCCGAGCCATCCCCTCGACTCAAGTGCCCCGAGGCGGCCTGTCGAACCCCTTAGTGGGCCACCACGAACCTCTAGATCAGAATGGGCCGCCGCCCAGCTCCTTCCAGAAAAGGAAACGCTTGCCGTGGAAATCCCGTGTGGGGACGTGGGCACGCTTTTTTAGGCGTCTCTCCGGCGTGAGCACCGGGCCAAGGCCACCGTTATAGTGGAGGTGGTGGGCCCCTCAATGATCGAGGCGGTTCGACGCACCGCGGTGCCCGGGTCCCACGGGGGACGGACGGTGGCGTGCTACGGCCGCCATCGAGCCGCCGCGCTGGGCCGTCCTCGGGTTCCGTGGTGTCGATCCTATGCGGAAAAAACCCGCTACTGCGGCCTGCGAGGGCCCAGGCCGCGGGTGGCCGTGGCCGCCGGGCGCCCGGGTCTCCTCGTGGTGACGGCACTTGAGTAGGAAATCCTCGGGCGCTGATCGCGCATTAAATGCGGGTGATGAACCGATCGGGGTTTCTTTGGTATAAGTACTGGGCGTGAGGCGGCGCTTTTGGCTTCCTTCTCGCCTTTCGCCTTTGCGCCTCGCCTTCATTCCCTCCTCCGCCTATCGCCATATCTGCTGAGCGCCGAGAAAAAAAGGGAGCGAAAAAAGAGAGAACTCACCGCACTCCGCCCGGCCCGCCCGCCATGGCGCCGGTGACCCGAGATCATCGGGCGTGAGGAGTGGGAGACGAGTTCCGTGACGCCGCCGGAGCCGGTGGCGCCGGGGGGAAGGGGCCCGCCTCCTTTGCCGACAACGCCCGCCGGAGTGGATGGTTCCGCCGGCCGACCACCTCGGCCCCCGCACTCCGCCACCGGATACGCCGTGAGCTTCACGGCGTTCCATGAGAACGGGTTCGGATGCCGGCGGTCGATTCTTGAGGGCCATCCTCGAGTACTACGGCCTGAGCTGCGTAACCTCAACCCTGTCTCCATCACGCACATGGCGGTGTTTGTCGCCTTGTGCGAGGGCTTTTGTTGGCCGAGGTCCACCGGGACCTCTCGGCCCACTTCTTCGAGGGCGCCCTTTACCTCAAAGGCGCCGAGAAGAGGAAAAGGACGTCCGTCCGCGCCGGGCTGCATACTGCAGCCAAGGGGGTCGCAACCGGGATTCCTACATCCCGGCGAAGCTCGCCCTCCAACCGCGGGCCGGGCGCTGCCAAGTGGTTCTACCTCCGAACGACTTCGGTCATTCCGCCCGCTTACACCGGGAGGGTGTTCGACGCTGAGCCCGCGAGGTGGAAGGACGAGATTATCCCCCGAGAGGACTACCCCACCGAAGAAGGTGTTCCGCGCTTGAGGATGCCGACCCACAAGGGGTTGGACGCATCGCTTGTCATTGCCGCCTTCCACAGCGGCGAGTCCTCGCCCCCCTTATGGAGAGGCGACCCCCGCCTTGCTTGACATGAGGGAAGGCAGCCCTTTGGGCCGCATGAGGATGTCGTCCCGTCGACCTCGAGCACGACGAGGTCGTTGAGCGGACCAAGAAGGCGGCGACGGTGACAGACGCCCCCAACCTCTACAAGGTTGCGATGCGCCCCACCCGATGCCATCTCCGTGGTAAGTTTCGTGGTCGTGTTCGCATCGTTGATGTTCACATCCTCCCTTTCATCCTCATCTCGCTTTTTTCTTTTGCGGTGGATTGGCCGGAAGCCGCGGGCGCCTGTTGCCCCCCATCTCCGCGAGAAAAAGAGGCGAACAAGGCCCACGCGGAGAAGCAGAGGGAGAAGAAGAAGAAGAAGCCTGACAGAATGTCCGTAGCGAGCGAACAGCCCTCGACAAGCCGCGGCGCGGCAGGAGGAAGAGGGACTCCCTCGAGAGCCAACACCCTCCGATACCACCGGGCGCCGATGATGATGATGATGAGGATGACGAGGGGGGAGGATTACGACTTCCCTCGGCTTCATGGAGGATGAGAGGCCGAAGGAGTCGTTGGTTCTATCCCCCGGCCTCGGTGATGCGCCGCAGGGCAAAAAGTGCCAGAGAAGTCCAAAGACGCAGCCTCGCCTCGGCCTTAAGTGGCCGAGGCTGCTGCAGTTGAGCCTGGGGTTACACGCCTCCCCGTGAAGAGGGAGGGTGGTCGCCATGGCCGCTGAAGGACGCCGCCCCCGGCCTTCACTCCACCGAGGCCACGGCCGGGCGGCTGAGACGTGACTCGCCGGGGGATGAGGCCCCTCCCCGAAGTCGTCCCCGCCGGCCAGCCCGTCGGGGCGGGGCTTCGACCCACCCCCTGAGCGGCCCGAGGTGGCGAGGAGGACCGCCGAGGGTGAAGCGCGGCCTCACCCGAGGAGGCGGCGACGCCGAGGGTTGGCATCCCGTGCCTCGCGACCCCGTAGTCGCTGGGGCCGAGGACACCTCAAGTCCGAGCCCCGACGAGCACGGCTCCGCGAGCCGACATTGTTCCAGCCTACGGCCACCGGGTGAGCATCTCCTTCCTTAAGTCTTCCATCGCTTTTGTTTCATTTCTTCCTCTCGAAGTCTCGCCTTTCTCGCCACCGTAGCCAAAAACGCAAGACGCCCCTGCCCGCCCCGCTTTTGCTCGCAGCACCGAGGCGGTGGGGCGGGACGGGCGGGCGCCTCCTCTTCCTCGGTGGTGCGCCCGCCACCGGGGGAGAGGCGGGCGTCGAGGCGCTGCCGCCCAGGGAGCCACCCCCCGCCCGTGACGGAGAGGGACGCAGCACCGGGTACGGAGGCCTCGCAACGCCCGCCGTGGAAGTCGTGGACGGCGCCCGCCTGGGTGGCCGCTAATGACATGGTCATGGAGGAGCGGGCGCCGCCTCGCCTCGGGTCGCGCCACGACGCAGGAGGTGGTGGAGGTCCCTCCTCGGGAGGAGACCGCCACACGGCTGGGAAAGAGGTGGCCGTCGGCGACACGGCTTCCACGGGTGGCGATCGTGGCGGGGTCATCGATCGGCGCGCTCGCCGAGGGGTCCTCCAATGAGGTGGTCCGCTTTGACGCGGCTTCCGCATGAGCCGCCATGATTGTCCGGGTCGGACTGGGGGACCCGAGGACCGGCCGGCCTATGTAATCGACGACGCTCGAGCAAACTCGTGGGAGCAGATCGGCAAGTTCATGCAAATGGGGTCAAGACCCGCTTTGCCCTCGCTCTCGCCGATCTTCTCGAGGACCTCCCCTCGACGTGTTGAAGGTATTATAAATACTCATGATCGAATCCTTACCTTGACATCGGGCACCCAGACGGCTAACCCGCCGGGTTCTGGTCGCCTCGTGATCCGCGCGGTTGTCCCGGAGAAATCGCAGGTAGCCCGACCGAGGGCCGCCTCGACGAGGCGCTCCACCTTCAGCGGGCAGAGGCAAACCGCCGCGCACCGAGTTAGCTGCCCGAACGAGGAGAATGCCGACCTCCGCCTCCTTGTCTCGGACCGAAGGTTGAGGCCTCCGAGGCTCGGGAGCGTAACACCCTCCCCGCCGGCCCCCCCCGGGAGCGGCGCCGGAGCTCGACCAGCCCGAGCCGAGAAGGAGATGATGAGGACGGCGCTTGTCCAAAGGCCCGACACCATTTGGGACCTTGACGGAGAACCCGGTGAACATGGATACCGACCACCAGCCTTTTGTCAATGATGTCACCATGGTGCGGGCCGAGCTTGGTCAAGCGCCGAATGAGGTCAACGAGCCCATGCGCAGCCGGGCGGAGGAGGTGGTGCAAACGGAAGGTAAGTCTTGTTTTTGGGCAATCATATCCTTGCCTTCTTGCTCGTAGATTGACCGGCGGATGCAGAGCCGAGGAGGAAGTCGCCGGAGCAAGCGGCGGCCCTTGGTGCGCGGTGCGGCCTACTCCTCAAATAGGGCGAGCTCGACGCCCCGAAGGAGAAAGGTCCGAGCCATTTGCACGGGTGGTCGAGGCCGGGCGAACCCGCCGGCAGCCCCACCGGGCCGCCTGGAGGCGTTGCCTGCATTTAGTGGAGGCGCTGCCCGGCCGCCGCCGGCAGCCCGGCCTTCGACCGCGCGTGTCGCACACACCCCGGCGATGACCCTCTCTCACTACGACCTCAACCTCCCCAAAATTTCCGAGGGTCTTGTCGCCACCGAGGACGAGGAGGGTCGCGAGGGAGAGGTGTTCGCCGAGCTGCCCAAAGAAGCCGAAGAAGCCACGACGCGCCGGGTCGGGCACTTCCGCACGGCAATCCTCCCCGATGTTGCCGGCAAGCCGACGCTATCGACGCCGCGATGCCGACGCCGGGATGGAGGGGGGTCGGATGCCCCCCAAGAAATTCTGTAATTTGGGCCGAAAAGTGCCCATGTAAAAACTTGATTAGTATTTTGTTTTGTCTCAGTTTCGACTAAAACTTTGGCCCGCCGAGGCCTTATGATTTGTTGATCGTTTTTTTGCCTATTTTCCGTGCCTTTGAACCTCGCCTTGCATTTTAGATTAGGGCCCTTTGCGAGGGCGTTGAGTTTAGAGGTTCGCTCCTTTAGTCAAGGGTGGTAAGCAGAGGCACCGTGAAGGCCGGGGCGGGAGGCCTTGTAGCTTTGCCAGCCCCGACGTTTGGGGCGATCCCCAAGCAAAGCATGAAGTTCCTTCGGCCCTATGGCAAAGGAGTAGGAGTGCCAGTAGCGCATGGGCGTAAGTGACCCCGTGGCTCAACCGCCCTAGGTTTCGAAGATGCCTTACTTAGTTACCCTTTTTTCTAAGCTGCTCGATCTTCAAAGACGAAAAGTGTTCAAAAAAAAAGAAACGATAAGCAAAAAATAGTGTGCTTGCAGAGTGCCTTTCGTGAGGGGGTTCCCCCCTCGCTTAGCCCCCGAGGGAGGCTCGGCTTTGATGGATCGAAGCCGAGTCTCCCATAGACTCGAGGTGGCGTAAGTATAAGTTCAGTCCTCAGCCCCCCAGGGGCCTTGGACATGTTTCTCATTTGCGAAAATTGTAAAAATGAGAAGTGCTTCCCATTCTTCTTTGAAAAACATGGAGTACAACTATATGTAAAAACTTGGAAGCTTAAGGGTAGAAGCGAATTAGTCGTTAAATGTTCCAAGCGTTGTTGAGGACTTCACCGCCCTCATTGGCGAGTTTGTATGTGCCTGGCTTGAGGACTTCGGCGATGATGAAGGGTCCCTCCCAAGGCGGCGTGAGCTTGTGACGCCCTCTCGTTGTCTTGACGGAGACGGAGCACCGTGACGCCCTTCTTGAGGTCTCGGTCCGACCGCCGGGTCATGGTAGCGTCGAGGGACCGCCGGTATCTTGCCGAGTGTAAGAGGGCGTGTCCCTTGCTTCCTCAAGCATGTCCAAATGAATCCTCTCGAGCTACTTGGTTGCGGGCCTCGTCGTAGGCTTTGAGCCTCGGGGATCCGAACTCCAAGTCGGTAGGCAAAATGGCCTCGGCCAGACACCGTGAAGAAGGGCGTAAACCCTATAGCCTCGGCTCGCCATCGCCCTAAGGCTCCAGAGGACCGAGGGGAGCTCGCCGAGCCATCTTTTGCCGAACTTGTTGAGCTTGTTGAAAATCCGAGGCTTGAGCCCTTGCAATATCATCCCGTTGGCCCGCCTCCACTTGACCGCTCGGCTCGAGGGTGCGCCACCGGTGACCGTACGATGCGTATCCGTGCTCGCCGCAGGTCTCGAACTTTGCCCCCCGTGAACCGGGTGCCGTGGTCGGTGATGATGGAGTTCGACTCCAAAGTGGTGGGTGATATCGGTGAAGAAGAGCACCGCCCGGTGGGACCGGATGTTGGTGATGGGGCGCCTCGATCCACTTGGAGAACTTGTCTATGGCGACAAGCGATGAGTAAAGCCCCCGGCGCCTTCTTGAGGGGTCCTACCAGTTCAAACCCCCACACGGCGAAGGGCCATGTGATCGGGATGGTCCGGGAGTGCCCGAGCCGGTAGGTGCATCTCCGACGAGCGTAGTATCGCATCCTTCGCAGTGCGCATTACCTCGGTGGCGCCTCGGCGACCGGGTTGGCCGCAGAATCCCCGCCGGAAAGCGCCGACGAGGGGAGCGGGAGCGGCGTGGTGGCCACACACCCCGGCTAAGTGGATTTTGCGAACCGTGGCAAGGCCATCTCGACCGTGGACGCATCGGGCCGCAGGACTCCGAGGGGCTTTCGCTTGTAGAGGTCGTCCCCGGCGACGACGAAGGACTTTGCTCTTCTCACGATGCGCCTCGGCCTCGATTGAAGTCCTCGGGAGGGTTCCCCATGATCCAATCGAGGTATGGCTTTCTCCAGTCCGGGCTTGGGGTCGGCTTCCCGATCCTCCCCCGCCGATCTCCATGACCTTGGGGTTTGACGCCGAGGACGCCTCGGAGTCCGAGGGGACCTCGGTCACGAGGGGGCCCCCCATCTCCCCCCCCGAGGGGGCTGAGCGATTTTCCGTGGCCTCCTCCCCGCTCGCGGAGTGTGATGGAGGGAGCCGTGAGGTCTTTGGTGAAGACGCTCGGGGAACCGGGCTCTTCCAAATGGGCGATTTTGGCGAGTTCGCCGGCAGCCTCGTTGTATCTCAAGTGGACGATGTGGTAGAGCTCGAGGCCCTCGAACTTGTCTTCCAGGCGCCAAGCACCGCCTTGCAAAGACGCTGTCCCATCTTGGGGTCGTGGGCAGCTTGAGTCCTTCATGATCTGGTCGATGACGAAGCCATGAGTCCCCCCTGACATCAAGGCGCTTTTGATGCCGAAGTTCGATGGCGATCTTCAACCCGTTGAGTAGGCCCTCGTGACTCGCCATGTTGTTTGACGCTTGGAAGTGGAGGCGGATTACGTGTCGCATGTGCACCCCGAGGGGGGAGACGAAGAGAGGCCAGCGCCGGCCCAGCCTTCATCGTGGACCCGCCGGTATCGTCGTCCAAAGACTCCGCCGAGCCGGGGCGGCGGTAGCTGGGTATCGGTCCACTCACTCGCGAGGAAGTCAGCCAAGACTTGAGATTTGATGGCCTTCCTTGGCGCCAGAGGGAGAGGGTTTCTCCAATGAGCTCAACGGACCACTTGGCGACCCGCCCCGAGACTTCCCGATTTTGGAGGATCTCCCCCAACGGGAAGGAGGAGACCACCGCCACGGGGTGGGCGCCGGCAGTGCCGGAGCTTGCGCCGGGTCGTGACCACCGCCAGAGCAGCTTTTGGATCTGCGTAGCGGATCTTGGTCTCGACAACACCTCGATGAAGTAGATCGCCTCTCGACCGGCAGGGTGTGGCCTTCCTCCCGCCTCTCTCGACGACGATGGTCGCATCGACCACCGCGTTGTTGCGGCAACGCATGAGGAGGGGCTCTCCTTCGCCGGGCGGACGAGGATCGGGCGCCGTGAGGGCGGCTTTGAGCTTGTCGAGGGCCTCCCGGGCCTCGGAGGTCCGTGAGAAGCGCATCGGACTTTCTCAGAGAGACGATAGAGGGGCAGCCCTTCTCGCCGAGCCGTGAGATGAAGCGGCTCAAAGACGCCAGACATTTCATGACTCGCTGCACGCCCTTCAGTCCTTGATCGGCCCCATGCTCGCACGCAGCTTACCTTCTCCCAAGTTGGGCTCGATGCCGCGCTTGAGACGATGAACCCGAGGAGCATGCTCGGGACCCCAAGACGCACTTCGGGGTTGAGCTTGACGCCTTGGCCTTGAGACACCGAAAAGCGACCTCAAGGTCGAGATGAGGTCGCCGGCCTCCTTGGTCTTGACCACAATGTCGCCGACGTAGGGCCTCTACGGTTTCACCGATGTGGTCTCCGAAAAACGCCCAAAGATGCACCGCCGATACGTGGCTCCTCAAGGCTCTCGAGCCCGGCGGGGCATCGCCACGTAGCGGTACATACCGAAAGGGGTGATGAAGGAAGTCGCGAAATGGGTCGGACTCCTTCATCTTGATTTGGTGGTAGCCGGAATAGGCATCAAGGAAGGATAAGAGCTCACACCCCGGCTGGAGTCGACTATCCGATCGATACGCGGTAAGGGAAAAAGGGACTTTCGGACATGCTTTATTTAGACTAGTATAATCTATACACATCCTCCATTTCCCACTCTTTTTCCTAACCAAGACAGATTAGATAACCACTGTGGTGGAACACCTTCTTGATGAACCCGCCGCCAAAAGCTTGTTCACCTCCTCGCCAATGGCCCTCAAGCTTCTCCTCGTCAAATCGGGCGCAGACGCCGCTTCACCGGCTTGACCCGCCCGGATGTCAAGGGAGTGCTCGGCGACTTCCCTCGAATGCCCGCATGTCCGAGGGACTCCACGCAAAGATGTCGACGTTTGCGCGAGGAAGTCGACGAGCACAGCTTCCTATTTCGGTCGAGGGAGGCGCAGATCTTCACCGCCTTGCCGATGGAGAGGCGGGGTCCAGCGGGACCTCCTTCACTCCGTCGGACGGCTCGAATGCGCCGGGCGTGACGCTTTGGTGTCGAGGGCCTCGGAGATCGCCCCCAGCCTCGGCGTGCTCGACTGCCTCGACGTCGCAGCTTGAACGCGTGCTCGTAGGGAGGAGCCGACGGTGATGACGCCATTGGGGCCCGGCATCTTGAGGAGAAGGTAGGTGTAGTTGGGGACGGCCATGAACTTCGCATACGCTGGACGTCCGAGGATTCCGTGATAGGTTCCTCGAAAGTCAACCACGCCGAAGGTGATGACCTCCTTTGCGAAAAAGTTCGACGGCGTCCCAAAGCGCACCGGGAGGTCGACCAGCCCGAGGGGCCAGGCGCATTTACCCGCACTATGCCCCGAAAGGGAGAGCTGCCCGGGCCGAAGCCGTGAGCGCTCTATCCCCAACAAGCCGAGGGTTTCGGAGTAGAGGATGTTAAGGGCACTTCCGCCATCCATCAGCACCTTGGTGAGCCGCACGCTGTCGACAATGGGGTCGACCATGAGCGGGTACCGCCCGCTTCGCACGAGAGCGGGTGGTCGCCGATACCGAAGGTGATGGTGTCGGCGCACCACCGCGTGTACTGCGGGAGTGGTGGTACCGAGAATATCTCTCAACGTTCGCGCTTGATCTGGGCGCGGGGTGAGGTTCGCCGGCAGCCCCCTCGATGACCATGAAAACGCCATGGACCTCGTGGAACTCCTCGCCTTTGTTTTCCCCCTCCTTCTTCTTGTCCTCAGCGGGGGAAGCTTCGATAGAAGCGACAGCCAAGTCGCACTCCCCCATAGTGTGCTTGACGGGAATTTGTGGAAAGGGCAGGACTTTTTGAGCATGTCGTCGAAAGGCCCCGGGCCCCGGGGCCTCGGGGCCTCGGCCTTATGGTCGGCCGCGGCGACGATGTCGCCTTCGATTCCGCCTCCCTTTTGCCCTTCTTCCCTTTGCACTTGTTCTTCTTGTTTTTCCTAGGGTTGCGGGTGCCTCCCCTTGGCATCGCCTTCCTTCCGCTTCCCTTTGTTGCCGTTGTTGCGAAAATCGCCCCCACCGCCTCCTCGCCGGAGGCGGTTCGCCGCTACTTCGAACAGCTCGCTGGCGGTGGTTGGCATCTTCCGTCCCAACTCATGGACGAGCTCCTTGCGTGTCGTGCCATCAAGGAACGCTACGATGATGGGCAGCCACGCGTGCACTTTTTCGAGAAAGCGCCCGATGAAGTCCCGTAGCGCCTTGTCGGGCTTCGGGCGGCAAAATGCGGAGATCCCACGAAGTTCCCCGGGCGCACGCACGTGTTCTCGAAATTCCCCACAAAAAACCCCGACTAGTTCGACCAGGCCATGGATCGTGTGGGCGGGAAGATGCTCCAAACTAAGCGCCGAATCACCCAAGTGAAGCGGGAGGTTGCGGATGATAAGCCGGCCATCGCCCGCGCCGCCAAGCCGGCATGCCAGGGCGTAGTCGCGGAGCCAAACCTTGGGGTTCGTTTCTCCCGAGTATTTGGCAAGGTTGGCCGGGCCGCCGGAACCGAAGGGGAACCGCGGCGCTGCGGATCTCCAGCCGGGCGCGGGCCCCCGGATCGGCATCATCACGGTCCTCGCCGCATCGCTACCGCCACCTTCAAGCGTACGGGCGGTCGCGTTCGCCCGTGCTCCGCTTCCTTCACGGGCGCTGTGATGATGATGACGCGGCGCGCTACCATCGCCGATGCTGCCGCGTTGTCCCGAAGACGCCGCGGATCGATCTCCGCGATGGGTCCTCGATGGACCGAGGCTTCTCGCCGCGGGCGTGGGCGCCTCCGCCCTCCCCGCCCCTCGCTGCCCGATGTCGGGAGGCCGAAGCCAGCCCGCTGGACAGCAGAAGTGGTCTCGAGATAGTCTCGCATCATCTCGATCCGCCGCCCCGGTGGATGGTTCTCGCACGCCCGGACGAGGAGGGTAGCCGCCGCGATGTTATGACTTGCACAATGGGAAGATGGGGGGGGACGCTTCCACCCTCGCCGTTGACGATCCTTCTGCTGACGCCACGCCGCTGCGTCGACGAGTACGGGGGCTAGATTGCGCGCCGCACGGGGGCACGCCAGACGCTTATCTCCTCGCCGTGAATAGCGACGGCCGCGCCGAGCCCGCCCCTGCTCCCGAATCCGCTGATAGCGGGATCGCCGCGGGCCTCCCGAGGGGTAGCCGGTAGTTCGCCGGTCCCCTGAGGGCCCGTGACGCTGGAGTTCTGGGGCCCCCGCCCGAGGCCGGACGCACTAGGGTCCTCGTGTGTTGCGCCGGAAAGCCGCCCCCGGGCGGCCGCCTCGATCACGGCCCCCGCCGCCGCCGTTGTCCGCTGCCGCCACGCCGAAGTTCACCGATCTCCACGCGAAAGCATTCACGAAGTTGGATCGCACATGTCGCCCGGGAGTCGGAGTCGGGTAGCCGAAAGCGGCGGCGCGCTCCGGGATGAATCCCCGGCTCCGTGATCCTCGAGGCAACGCCGATCGGGTGGGTGTAGCGCCGCGTCGAGTAGCGCCGCTGCTCCCCCGCCTCGACGTACTCTTCGTAGGCATGGATGGAACCGCCGGAGGTGTCCGGTCGGGTGCTCTGCGGAGCGCCGCCGACGGCGGGACGCCGCCTCCGGCTCCCATGGCGGTGGAGACCAACGCCGCGTAATGCGGGCGCCAGCGCTGGCCATGCCAAACGGCCGGCGTGGTGGCGACGGGCGGCCGAGCGCCCCCACGGGCTGGTATCGGGCCCAGCCACCAGCCCGCTAGATCTTCCCCGCAAACCGCCAACCGTCGGGGGGTGGCCCACCGAGCGCGGCGGGAGCGAAGCGCCGTGGGCGCCCTCGCGCCGGCCGGCGTTGGGTCCGCCGGGGACTGCCGGAAGGCCCCCAACTCCGGCCGAGGAGTTCCATGTCGCATCGACTCAGCCGACACGAACTCAAGCTCACCGAACCGGATCGTGGTCCCCGCTCCAGGCCGGGCCGGAGGGAGAGGAGTTGGGGCTGAGAAACGCCTCGCCGCGCCGCCACGTCTGCAGGCCATCCGAGGTTTTTTATGGGAAAGGAGGTGAAACACGCACTTCCCCCTACCTGGCGCGCCAACCGCCGGTGCTAAAACCGGGCGGTCCTAGTACCAACGAGTAAATTTGCGTGCGTGCTCCCAACCCCGGATGGTGTGCGAGATGGACACAAGGGAGTCTTGTATTATCTTGCACCAAGGTGCTTGTAGGTAGGGGTGTACAAGCAGTGGAGAGAGGGAGCTGGTCCCAAGTCTCGTGAAGATGAGTGTATGAGCCCGTGTGCTAAGGAGATTGCTAGACTCGCACGTAGTCCGATTGACCTCGTGTCTAGACCAACCAGTTTGCCTATAGACTTGTTCACTTGCCCTTGGAGGGACCCCCCCCGCCCTCCCCTTTTATAGCCGCAAGGGGAGGAACGGGCTTTTAGTACAATGTCCGAATAGGTGAAACGGTGGTGGGCGCCGCCTCTTCCCGGCCGAGGCCTCGAGCTTCTCCTCCGCCTTGTTTCGAGGCCCCTGTGGGGGGCGGCGGCCTTGTCTTGCACGGCGCCGTCTTTGCCGATTGCGGGCGCCGTTACGTGAGCCGGCCCCGATCCCGCAACGGAGGGGGAAATCATGGTGAACGTGTCCCGGGCGCCGTGGGTTGCCGTAGCTTTTGACTCATCCCCGGTCCGAAGCTCCGAGGGCCGTGGCGTCGTTGTCGATACGGCGCGGGCCGGGCGCAGATACACCGCATGGAAGCCATCTCCGCCTTCCCGTGCTCGATACCCGGGTGTACAAAGGGCCGGGGCTCGAAGACCCGCCTCCGCATACAAAGGTCGGCGCCGTGCGCGCTCCGAAGCGCGGCGCTGTTTGTCGAGGGCTTCCGAGATGGAACATGTCATAGAGGTTAGTCATCATGGCGCCCTACAAAGGGCGTGCATGGCCGCCACCGTTATAGCGTAATCAGAACGCGGGCGTAGGGTTGTGACGGACGGCTCCATCCCCTCGCCCGGCGCGTCGGGCCCGACAGCACTATGGGAAGGCGGGCGGTGGATATACGTCAAGTCTCGTGGTCGGCTTGACCTTGGAGGTGGAATGCCCCCGTCCCGAGGCCCTAGCACAGGGCCTCTGACGGACGGGAGGCGGGAGCTCCGCCCAAGGCGTTCCCTCAGAGGGGTTCGGGCAAGACGGAACGTTAGAGTCCGTCCGAGGCCTCAGCCGTAGGGGCTCTCGGACGGACGGAGGCAAGCGCCCGTCCCGAGGCCTCAGCCAGGGGCCTCGGACGGGTCGGAAGGCAGCGCCCGGCCCCGAGGCCTCGCCAGGGGGCCCCTGGACGGGACGGACGGAGGGCAAGCGCCCCTGTCCGAGGCCTCAGCGTAGGGGGCCTTGGCCGGGACGGGAGGCGCCCGTCCGAGGCCTCAGCCAGAATGGGGCTCGGGCGGGCGGAAAGTTAGCGCCGCCGTGGGCCCAAGCTAAGGGGGCTTGGTCGAGACTGCTGGCAGCGTGCTGGGCCCTGGCAGGCCATGCTTAGTTACCATGTAGCCTAGCTTTGCGTTTGTTGGGCCTAACTGTTTGGAGGGCCCTTATTTTGGTCCCCGACACTATTGCACTGTGATCCCTTGTTTTATCATCAACCAGTGTTTGCCCAATGGAAATTATAATTTTTTGGAAATGTTATAGTAGAAAAAATAGTGCCACTGCTTGTGAGAATATTTACTTACTTTAATTTCTGTTACAATTGTTTCAGCTAAAAAAATTTATTTGGCCATGTCTACCTTCTCAATCTATTATTCTTGGGAAAAAGTCCTCTGTGTCTATGTCATTCCATCTAGCTTTAAAAGAGAGTTTTTAAGCGTGATCACAGAAAGTGCCTTTTCAATACAGAAATGTCATCATGGTGTCACAGTTTGACAATCTGAGGTGTGCAAAGAGTAGTTGCAGGATAGTGAAATAAAGGGGTAGCGACCACAGATTCACGGTTGATTATTATTGACCCTGTCTATTTACCTTTAGAGGTTACCTGGGGTAATGTTGAATCATTACTAGAAAGCTTAATCATTGGTTCTTCTCTGTTCAGCATGTATTGCCAAACTGTGAAACTGAATGCAAGTCCAGTTTGGGTCTTCTGAATGTCGTTGCCACAAAAGGTATCCATGAACTACAGGATATAACTTTTTCAAAATGAGATTCTCACTTTGTTGTTTTTATTAGCTAACATTGCTTGCTTATTTATGGCTTCCCATGATATGTTCTTCTTTGGAAGGACCCATCATCCTTGAGGATTAGCATCATCTAATTGAAAAGCTTCCTCAGTTCGACAGGGAATGTTGCATTGTCTATGCACGGGGAGCCAATGCCAAGGGTCTCTTCTCATGATGCTTTTTCCACGTTGATCACACTGTTTATGTTAGTTATGGAACTAAAATTATCTCCCTGTGATTTTTGTCATATAAAATTGGTTTAATATGGGTAAACATCAAGATACATAATATGGTACTGAATTTGTTCATCTTGGTCTGCCATGCATTGTTTCCAATGTTGGGCAATGATGTTCACATACTAACTCAGGTCACCTTGTCCTTGTAGGATGCCATTAATATCATAACTATTTAATTAAGGTATTAGTTAGTTATATGTTGATAGGTGGCTGCCGACTATATTTTACTTGCCTCTTGTGTTATACATCTAATAAGTACTTTCATTTATGCAGGTAATGGTGGCTCTAGGACCTGGCCTGGGTCCAGTCCATGATATGCCCTGTATCTTGGTGTTATAAATGCAATGGAAATAGGCTAATCTAGCTCCAAATCAACTCAAGTAACTTTAGCTCATATCAATGTACACTATCCCAGCTCTGGCGTACATTGTTCTTGGATCTGTCCCTGTATCCAGGCCCATACTTATGTGATTTAGAGCCTTGGTTAGTAGCTTGGATCGTCACCAGTTGGTCAATTCTTTAATAGTGATAAATGAGTATTCTACTTTTTTTCTATTTAGTTCCTAACTGTGTGTTACCTCTTGAGTAATAACGATTTAGAAGCACAATCGCTCTAGCAATAGCATATATATATATATATATATATATATATATATATATATATATATATATATATATATATATATATATATATGGTATATTTGGAAGCCTTGGGCTTCCAATAAAAGTTGGGGAAGCCCCAACCACCCCAACCAGCTAGCCCAGCCAGCTCAGCCATCCACCACATGCAAGGCCGACGCGAGACCCAACAGACTGGACGCATAAAAGCCCTAGTCAGAATACGTACAAACATTTTTGTCGCGATGATGCATATAAACCAGTGGTTTGAGTGTATTAAAACCTATTTGTTTCCGCATATAAATCACCCAGCGAGTATACCTTCCACCTGACAGAGGCTGACGCAGGCTGACATAGGCTGACATAGACTGACATGCACGCATCCACTCGAATTTCTTTTGTTTTTTTGCGATAATTTCTCAACAAAACATCCGATTCAAAAACGGTTTTCACCATTGAACTCCTGATATTTTTGCGCACGATTCAAGATCTATTGTGAATATATTTTTAAAAACTTTTAAAATTCATAAAATTTACACATTAGGATATAGAGTTATATGCATCCGTCTATGCATAAAAACCTGTGGTCGTGTGCGTAAAAACATGGAGACGATCTCGTCCTCTCTAAAATTTAAAATTTAAAATTTGAATCATGCTACATAAGGGCTGATTGGATGCATATATTCATTCGTCAAGATGCATAAAAAAATTTTGGCATCGATATTGCATATAAATTAGTGGTTGAATGAATAAAAGTTTATTTTATTACTGCATATAAACAATGAATATTACAACTTATTATGATTGAATTGTAGATGATGCAATCTTCTCTAAAATTTGAAATTTGAATTATGGCACGTGAAGCCCAGTTAAATGCATATAATTATAGGACAAGATGCATAATAAGTTTTTAACACCGATGTTGTATAGAAATTAGTGTTTGGATGAATAAAAACATTTTTATTACCGCATAAAAACCTCTCAATGAGGTGGATATTTCTTTACACATGAATTGCACATCCCATACAAAATTCTATGACATCAAACAATACATATAGCCCTAGTCAAATAATGCATCCAATCCTTACAAACACACACATGTGATAGTATCCATAATGGTCCAAACTTACAACATGCATAGAAACCTCAATGAACAAAAAATATCAAAACCCAACTAAGATTACATAAAAACTAGTACTCTTGCTCATCTCATCCAACCGTATAAATCCAATTGGATTGTGCCACATCACGCCACTATCATGGCGTGGAGAGGGAAAGCCGAGCCAAAATGCATAAAATATTGCTTTCCACAGGAGAAAGAGATGCATATTAACCAAAGCAAAACTGGTCTGCTGTAGCTCACATCGATGCATAAAAATTGAATGACATGTGTATACTAATCACCCCTAATATTTTTATCTCAAATTCATAATGTATACAAACATTTTCAATCTCTAAGAGCTGCAAGCACACAAACCAAATATGCATACAAACTTTTTTCTATTGAGGTCGCCTGCCGTCAGCGAACTACATCCCTACAAAATTCTCATCTAACTAATTGAATCAAATTAAGAAGACACCAGAGCAGTCGGGAGGGTTTGTATGCACGGTTTCATAGACAAGCATAGCAGTTGGATCCGTGCAGGAAGTCGTGCTATAACGATCCTCTACAGTACATACAAACCAACTCGTAAGTGCATACAAACCGTGGCTTGCAGACCTGGAGAGGCGAACGCCATACGCATCCAATCGGCCTTTATGTAGCATGATTCAAATTTTAAATTTTAAATTTTGGAGAGGACGAGATCGTCTCTATGTTTTTACGTACACGACCACAGGTTTTTATGTATAGACGGATGCATATAACTCTATATCCTAATGTGCAAATTTTATAAATTTCAAAAATTTTCAAAAATATATTCACAATGGATCTTGAATCGTGCGCAAAAATGTCGGAGTTCAATAGTGAAAACCGTTTTAGAATCGGATGTTTTGTTGATGAATTATCGCGAAAAAACGGAGGAGATTTAGATGGGATGCAAGCCTCCATGCATGCGTCAGATTGTGTCAGCCCATGTCAGCCCATGTCAGGTGTTGTTTGGTGGAACGTCCAGCTCGCGGAAATGTTTTTATGCGGCAACGAACTGATTTTAATTCACTCAAACAACTGGTTTGTATGCATTATCGCGACAAAAATGTTTGTACGCAGTCTGACCTGAGAATTTACGTGTCCATCTGCTGGGTCCGCATCAACACATGAGATGTACTGGTGGTGCATCACGTGGCTTGCTGGTGCGGCTCGCTTGATGCCGGGTGATGCGGTTGGGATGGTCTGGGCTTCCTAACCTATAGGAAGCCCTAGGCTCCCAATAGTCCTGCCCTATATATATATATATATATATATATATATATATATATATATATATATATATATATATATATATATTAATGAACCAAAGTGCTCTAGAGGACTAATACATGTCTAGCAATAGCATTTATATTCATGGACCAAAGTAGGTGCATAGAAATGGCTTGCACTTTTATAATGTAATCACATAATATAATCTATGATTCTGACAATTTTGTTTGAGTTTGGTAATTGTATTGCTTTTTTTAATTTTTAAGTCTCGTAGCAAAGCACGGGCATTCACCTCGTACTTTAAGAAACAGGAGAGGTTAACCATGCTAATTAAATATATCTATATCTTTAAATATATCTATATCTATATCTAAATCTATATCTGCAACTATATCTATATCTATATCTATGTCTATATCTATATTTATACCAAATAATAGAGAGACAAAATTTCAGCTTATTTTTTTGGTCCATCTATTTTTTTGTCCAACTATTATTTTGTCCGTCTTTCTTTAATTGCCAGATAATAGAGAGTTTCTTCTATCCAAATTTAGACTCCGTTTGGCACGTCTCCAGAGTTACTTAAAACATGCTCTCAAAGAATCCTATGTGGGATGAGATGAAGCCAGGTGAAGCCACTATTTTTAGCTCTATCCCACCTTAAAGCTCTATGAGAGCACGATTTAAAGGGTTTCATACATGAAACTGTTTTGTTTTACTCTATTTGGCACAAAACAACTTCAAATGGCTTTAAACAGCTCTGGAAGCCCATGGAGGAACCATTCCAAAGCTCCAAACGGCTCGAAGCCAGTGGAGGAGCCATTCCAAATGAAGCCTTATATATAACTCGTACTTATTTAGAATAGCTCTTATCTAGCATCATATGAAGTCTGATTCTAAATAGATTGGTTCGTATATAAGGCATATGCAGGCACGAGTTCTTAAGGTAACGTAAATAGAAAAGAATTATAATCCAAAACCAAATAGATATTTTCGATCGTGAGTAAGCTGAATATTTTGAATAAAAAAATATCTTAATATTAAACTATAATGAGTTTCTGTGGCTCTTTTTTTTTTTTTTTCTTTTATTTGGCTATGTATATTTCGTCGGTCTTTATTTTTCTGCATTTTTTCTTTTTTTTCTTGTCCCTGCAGTATTTTTATTTCCACGTGCAAGTACGAGTGTTCGGGTTTTCATGGTCATGTTTTATCCTGTTCTGTTTCGGCTTTTCTAATCCTTTTCTTTTACATTTAGGGTCAATTTCTTTTTCATTTTTCCCTTTCAATTTTTTTGTCCTGCTCCATTCTCCTTTTTCTTCTCTGTTCTTTTTCTCTCGGTTTCGTTTTTTCCTCACACGTCGGGAGAAACATATTAAGAGAATTTCTTTCCTTCTTTACTTAATCTGACCATAAACCGTCGCACCTCCAGAGAAGCAAATCAAGAGAATTTTGTGAAGCTGTTTGGCAAGCATTTTTCTTCAGCACTGGGTCAAGCTGTGGCAATGGCTGCTTTTCATAGGAGGACAGTGATAACAACAGCTACTAATGTTTGTATTTCTGTTATACTATAATAGAAATGTGTTTCCCGTGTGGAAAAAATAATAGCAACTTCTACTCAAAAGAAGTTGTCTTGCGTTATAATATTATAAGAGTTAAATGCACCAGTGGTCCTTGAACTTGTAAGAGTGTGTCACTTAGGTCCACGAACTCTAAAAATATACTTCTGGGTCTCTAAACTTATAAAGGTGTGTCATTTACATCCACGAATTCTAAAAATACATTTCTAGATCCATAAACTTATAAGAATGTGTCATTTAGATCCACAAACAAATATTATTTTCTATTTCTATTTAATAATATAGTTATGAACAGTACATAAAAATAATACTTATTATGACATCATCAATAAATAAATAAACTAGAGTGTTCAAATAATTTAAAAAACAAATATGTTAGGATTAAACTAAATTAGAAAAAGTATTAAAATTAATTTAATCTTTATGTATCATTAATGGGATAGAGAAAAAAGCGAATTTGGATACATCCACTTCAGCTATTCGTATCCATCCGATTTCATATTCTTATTCAACAATAACCGATACTATGCGTATCAGCAAAAAAAAAAAAAAAAAGATATCATGAACCTACTTAAAAGTCAACAATTATTTAATTTTATTATTACAAATAATACAGGAAACCTATATAATGGTATATCTATCCATAGATAACTTTAGTATTAATTTTAAAATTTTAATGATACATAAAGATTAAATTAATTTTAGTAATTTTCTAATTTAGTTTAATCTTAATATATTTATTCTTTTAAATTATTTTAATACTTTAGTTTATTTATTTATTGATGATGTCATATTAAATACTATTTTTATTTTTATGTGTTATTTATAACTATATTATTAAATAGAAATAGAAACAAAATATAATATTTCTTTGTGAACCTAAGTGACACACCTTTGCAAGTTAGGACTTATCAATACATTTTTAGAGTTTGTGGACCTAAGTGACATACCTTTACAAGTTTAGGAATCTAGAAGTGCATTTTCAGAGTTCGTGGACCTAAGTGACACATCCTTATAAGTGTAAGGGCCACTTGTGCATTTAACTCATATTATAATAAGCCATGAAGGGTATCTTGGTTTTAATTTGATCCTTTTTTCTATTCTTTCCATTTCCAACAAATGTGTCCTTGTGTTATAAATATTATAAATCACAAAAAAGTTTCTTAGTTTTGATTTTTCGTTTTTTTTTTTCTTTATTTTCTCATTCATAATCTAAGTGTGTTCTTTTCTCATTTGTGCATGCGTGTTCGTTCCAAGCACATTTCAAATTCTTTCGTGTCTCCAAGTGTGGTCCGTCCAAGCGTTTGCTAGATTCTTCTTTTTTTTTTGAATTTTTGCCAGATTCTTCTTGAGTCCATCCCAGTTGAGCATGCACACGTTATCCAATCATCTGAGCGTTGGGTCTGTTTTTTCCCGGTTTGTTTCTCCTATAAATATCAAGAAACAAACACATTAAATTCTGCCATCATGAACATTTGAACATGCAATCCTTCCCTATATAAAATGCTACCAAGTTTGCCACCCATTAAAGCCCAGCCCAGCCCCCTTGGTGGAACATGTCGAAGAAGACTAGAGAAGACCGGCGACAGCACAAAAGGTTATGTGATGAAGGTGGCATTGCAGGAGCTACGGCGAGTGAAGTTGGAGAACTATAGGTGGCAGAGAGAGCTGACATCACTGGAAGCATCATATATTGTGTTTTCCTCACTTTCTTTTAGAGTAGCATATTATACACAGTGTGAAGTCCGATCGCCGGACCAATCGAATGTGTGATGCAATCTGCAAACTATGATCCCAAGATGAATTGAAACACCTCAATGATAGTTATATAAAATATTCAACTCTCTATTTTTTTTTCGCGAGCGGGGTTCAACCCGTTTTTCATTAAGAGGGAAAACTCTCTATTGTTTTATACAACTTACCGCGTCACACATCTAGCAATGATATGGTTGCTTATCCAATCCAAGACGAATCAGAATACATGAGATGCGCATCTAGCAATAATATGGGGTCCAAATCAAGACAAATCAGAACACATGGGGACATTTCTAAGAAGACGAAACCAATAAGAACTTAGACAGAACACAACAAAACAAAACACGTCTGTCCTTGGATACTACCTGGGACGATGGGAGAGAGCAGGGAGTAGAGGACGATGGCTTTTGTACTGTGGTCTATCACTGCCAGCTCAAACCGCAAACCGGCAGTGATAGCACAACCACTATCGGGTCCATTAAAACCGGCAATGATAGAACCACGCTACTATCGGCTCAAGCCACAAACCGGTAGTGATGATACATATATCACAGCTGGTTCATCACATCAACTGGCAGTGATGCAGGCTTTCGCTGTTGGTTTTGATGAGCCACAACGTTTTTCTTTATTGAAGCTAAGAACCAACAGTGAAGAGTTATCATTGCCGGTTCATTAGCGCCCTCCTCTGATCGGCCGGCATTAATGCTCGAATTTGTTGAGTGATGGTTCCCCTATGGTAATTGTTTCTGGGTTTGTCATTCTGGTGGAAAGCACTAGGGAGATCTCGTGAGTTAATACAATTTAATAGTTAATACAATTTAATTTAATTCCCAAATATAGAATAGGTATCTGCCCCTGATGGAGGACTACAGATAGATATATAGAAGACTCCGTTTCGGTGGCAAACACTAGGGGATTACATGGTTTCGTTCCGGAATATAGAAATATATCTTATATCCCAAACCATGACGGAGGATTAGAAATTGAAGCTGAAAATACACACACAACAATATTCATTTTTTCTGAAAACAGTAATGTGATTCAATATATTCATGCAGTCGAAACGAGTCTATCAGCCGGCAAGGTAGATTAGTACAAATGCAACTTGGTGTAATGTTTACTTTTGGCATATTAACCTGTCCTTAGTGTCCACATCCATCAAATGGAGGACCTGCTCATCAGATGCTGACAATATATATAATGTGGTCGATGTGAAACTTTAGTTGTGAAGAAACCACTGCTGAATACAAACATTGTTTCTGGACTCTTGTGCTTCTGTTGGAAAACACTAGGTGGGGAATAGGATAAGAGAATCCTGTATGTTTATGCTTTTATTATGGTGGAATACACTAGGAATGTGATTTATATATATTGTCGGACTTCTCACTCGATCAACCACTGCTCGCGCTCATTCTTTTCTTCAACGTACGAAAACTTGTAAAAAAACAACCAATATGGCGCCTTCAGGAAAAAAATATCTCTGCAACCGTGCTCCTAATTGTCATCTTGGTCACTGGTACGTATGTGCACACGACTGAATTATTGAAAACATGAGTGAATTGTTGTCCTTATCTCTCCTAGCAGCTTATGCGGTTTTGACATTGAATCGGCTGATGCATGCAACTTCTATTAATATATATATTGCTCTGATTAATCTTTCGGCTAATCATAACCATGTTCCTGGATTGCATGTGCTAGTATGTTCGATGCCTGCATACACAGAGAGTCGGCATCCACGGGATCTATCTTCTTTTCCTGCTGATTGCGAGCACCTAAGCGCCAATTATCACGGACCATGCCTTGGCACGGGAGAAGGTGGCTGTGATCGTACATGCAAAGCTGAAAACCCCGACAACTATGGCGGCGCTTGTGAACACTATCAATGCTGGTGCTATAGTACTAATTGCCCGTCTAAGCTTGTTGCTGGTGCTAGCGCTCCGATTCAGCCATGATGCAATGATCCCCACCACCTAGTTGGCTCTTATGTAATATAATACATATATAGTGCCGTTTCAATAAATAAGAGGGACTGCAAGTTAAATATATAGTAATAAATTATTAAAGTAAAAGAATATAATATATATCTATATCTATATCTATACTATATATCTGTACCTAATAACAAAGAGACAAAATTTATGTCATACTTTTTGTCTCCCTCGTCCTCTCCGGTTTTCTTGTATTCTTTTTTTTTTTTTTTTTCATTCCAGTCGGGATTCTATCCATATTTAGCCTTTTTTTTTGTTACACTCCATCTCCATTAGGGATGAAAACGAAAATGATAATTTTTTATTTCCAAAGAATCGTTTTTTCGAGTTTTTTTTCGATTTTTAGGTCAAAATGGAAACGATAATGGTAACCGAAAAAACGAAAATGATAATGATAAAATTAAACGGAAATGAAAGTGAAAATAATTTTGTCCTCTTCCGATCGTTTTCGAAGATTTCCGTATTTAGCCGGTAATTTACCGTCGATAATTACCGATTCAAAGGAATTGTACGGCAAGAATGTCGTTTGTATAGGAATAAGAAACCAAGAAGACAAAAAAGCAATCAATCAACCAAGCAAATCACGTACTGCACTTCTAACTCTGGTAGTCTTTTTAATTGTGACTTTATTTATTAATTGTTATTTGAGATAGGTCGAGTTATATGGCTCTTTTCCTGTTCTACGATTTGACGTGTTTATCGTTTTTAGGATATCGTTCTCATGAATTCCGACCGTTATTGATGTATTGTCCGATCGACTATTATTATTTTCAAAATTATCGGAATATCGATATCGTATTCGCTTCCGAAAATATCGTGATCGATTTCATTTTCGAAAAAAAGAAAATTGAAAACGAAAGTGATTTGGCCTCCTATCGATCGTTTTCGATCGTTTTCGTCCCTAATCTCCATAGCCGTATCCGGTCTGAGTTCATATTGTGCCTGGCCCAAACCTGCTTGACTCGTCGGCATACACAGCTGCCCGCCCAGGTCCAATGCCGCGCGCAGACGCGCGGTGCCAGCCTTACTCTAATTGGCTTGATGGCATCACCCTTACGTCATGTCTAAATGTGGCCGTTTTTCTCTTCAAACATGCCCGTGCGTTGCAACGGGAGATAAGATAGAAAATGGTCAAAAAAGTTATAGTAAATTATAACGAGAATGGTACATCTATACATACACATGGAGAGTCTCTGCCGTGTAGACTTATGACTCATGCTCGTACTCATATGATTTAGAACAGCTAGCGTCTAGCGATGATTAATAGAGTTTTGATTCTACCTATAGACTCATGATTTATGCTCATATAAGTTAGAACAACTTTGTATAGCAGTTACATGGAATCGGATTCTTTCTTTTTTGGGAATACGGAATCAGATTCTAATATGCATTGTATTCCACTACAACACATGAGCATGTTTGCTAATCTATCTATACCAAGCTAATAAAAATAAATAATAGTAAATAATAAATAAAATATATTAAAAATCAAAATTTCTGCTCAATTTTTTATTGTCCTTCTCCTAACTAATTTTGTTATTGAAAATTAGTGTTTGTTCTGGCCATAATTCGACTCCAAAGTCCAAATTAAATAAAAATAGGCAATAAATCAAATCAACGTTGGATCTGCCCGTGTTCATTTTTTTTTTTTTTCTATTTTCTGTGGTCCTGTTCACATTTTTCCGTCTCCACTTAGAGTATGTATTTTATTTCCATTGGTGCAAATGTGAGAATTTCAATTTCCATGATCTTTTCATTTTTCCCCTGCCTGTCCATTCTTTTCTTTCGATTTCTGCCTCTTCAACGGCGGTTCATTTGTCTCATGCAATTGTGCTCTAGTTAAATTGGGCCGGCAGGTTATGGCCCAGTCGTTTCTAGCGTTAGATTGTCTTTGGAAAAACCATGGCCGTTGGATCACAATGAGCTAACATATATATAGTCCAAACCCTAACTTACATCCACTGACAACGGGCACTGGGTCACCCCTTCCCATCTCCGTCTCGCTCTTTTCCCGAATCCCGTCCCTCCTTGCTCTCTTCACGCACACACGGAGCAGCAGTAGCACACGCGCTGCTTCGCGGTTCATGCCAAGCCGAGGGTGCGCGGCGATGGTGCCAGGCTGCGTAGGGGTGGCTGCGCCCGGTGCCGCAGGCGGGGAGCATGGGGCGCACAACGGCGGCCAGGGGGCTCGTCATCACGGCAACGGCGCCGCGGCAACCGTGGGCTCGATGGCGGCGATGGGCGGACAAGGTCGCGTCTGTGTGGCAGCCGCTTGATGGCGTATCGGACTGGGCTAGCACGTGCTCGATTGGCCAACTATATCCACTCCTCATCTCCAAACGACGATAAGGAGCCACGCGGTGGAGCTTGCACTTGCCAGAGATGCGGAGCGACTGGTGGTAAGATCTTGCGACGGGGAGTCACCTACGGCTACGGGCTCCTCTTCCTCCCAGCGGCGGGTGGGTCTAGACGATAGGCGTGCAATTTTGCAGGCGAGTTAAACAGGTGGGAGCGAGCGTTACCTCTTGCCAGTGGTCTTGTCAATGACGGAGCTGACGGATCTGGGCGTCGATTTTTGTTGCCAAAATCATTTTATTTGATTTCGATTTGGATTCAAGCAACATGTGGAGTCTAACCCTCTAAGGTCAACTTCAATTTCGATTTAGGGCATTTTTAGTAGAGCTACGGCTTCAGCAAAAATAGCTTCAGTTGTAGATTCTAAGGTGGAGTAACTTCTTATGGCTCTAGTTTGTCTAGTTGGAAAAACGTTGGCAAAACAGCTTCTCCTGTTAGGTGAAAAAAAATGAAATGTCCATGTTGCCCTTTCATTTTTCTCTTTTCTTTTATTTTTTTCCTTCCTTGTCATGTGGACGACCGCACGCCCTTCTTTTTCTTTTATTTATTTTTCTTCCTTATTCTACATTATCTGCAGAGCACCGCACGTCCTTATCCGCACATCGCTGCTCGTCCAGGCGTTTCTTCTCTTCTCCCTCCGTGTTCTTCCTCAACGCGCCGCCGGGCCTCCATGGTAGCCCCCGTACCGTCTCTAGCTCGACGCCCTCGATGATGGCAGCTCTCGCCTCCCTGCTGCTCCCCTGCCTCCACGCGCTGCTCCTGCTCCGCCTCGCCGCCGTGCTGGACCCAGAACCCGACGCCGCCGTGCCCCCACTACTACAGAAAACTTAACCGAGGCGGTTTTCCTAACCGCCTCGAACATAAGGTCACGGTTAATCGTGGCCTTAACCGAGGCGGTTAGGAAACCGCCTCGGTTAATAACCGAGGCGGTTAATTTATAAAAAACCCTCGGTTAATCAAACAAAAAACAAAAAAAAAAAAAAAAAAAAACCCAAACCCTAGCCCAAATGGGCCTGGATCTGGGCTGCGTAGCTGATCCGCCGCCACCCGGCATCCGCCCGCCGCTGCCCGTGGATCCCCCTCCTCCCCAATCAGCTCGCCGGTGAGTTTCTCGCGCCGCCGCCGCCCTGGCGGCTCCCGGATCGGGCTCCCCACGCCGCCGCCCCCGGAGAGGCGGGCGCCCGCAGCAACCACGCCGCCGTTCCGGCGTCAAGCGCCCACCACCACCACCGGATCTGCAGGGATGGAGAGAGGATAGAGGGTAAACGAGATGGAGAGAGGGGAGAAAACACGAAAGCCGATGATGGAGTACCTCTTCGCCGGGGATGGGGAGAGGAGAGTGAGGAGGCGAGCTCCCCACCGGATCCGGCCCCCCGCCGAACCCCCGCCACCGGGAAGCCACGCCGTGCCCACGCCGGGAGCCACCGCGGGGACGGGGGGCCGCCGCGCCCGCTGGGGCGCCCCCGGGGCCCCCGTGGAGCTCCTCGCGCCACGACGTGGGAGCCGCCCGCGCCCGCGCCCCGTGGGAGCCGTTGCGCCGCGCCGCGCCGGGAGGCGGGTCCGCCGCCCGCCAGCGCCCCGTGGGAGCTGCTGCGCTTACGCCGCGCCCGGGCCGTCACGCCCGCGCTGCGCGGCGGAAGGGGAGCCGCCGCGCCCGGGAGGGTGCTGCCGGGGCCGCCCCGAGGAAGAGAAGGGAGGGAGGGAGGGAGAGAGAGAGAGGTAGGGAGGGAGAAACAGAGTGACGGCGGGCCGAGGAGGGGGGGAGAGAAAGAGAGGGAGGGAGTTAGGGTTTGGTGTGTTCGCTGCTATATATAGAAGAGGTCTGTTATTGGGCTTCGATGGGCTGTTTGGGCCCAAAATTTGCCGAGGCGGGTATTATAACGCAACCGCCTCGGTTAATATATTAACCGAGGCGGTTTCCTTACAATAACCGCCTCGGTTAATTGTGATTAACCGAGGCGGTTTTCTAATAAAAACCGCCTCGGTTAATGTATTAACCGAGGCGGTTGCTGCGCCGGTGGATTGCCTCGCTTGAATCGATTAACCGAGGCGGTTTTTTCCTAAAACCGCCTCCGAGCTCATTTTTCAAGTGCCTTGCAAAATCTTTTGTGTAGTAGTGCCCGCGTCAAGGCGGCCGCGCCCCTCCCTCTCCGCTCCCGCCATGACAACACCATGCGCGGCGCCGGGGCAAAGCGGACCAAAGACACGCACTGGGCCCATGTGAACGAGAAGGAGCCGGGCGAAGCTCCTTTTTTGGCTCCAGGTGCGCGTTCTAGCTCCAGTCAGCGGATTCCGCGGGGCTTCTGTCGTGAAGCTGTTGGCGACGACCCCGTTTGGTACCAGGAGCCGAAAAACGGCTCCCGGAGCTGCCAAGGAGTTGCGCCAATGGGGGCCTTAATTTAGATGTTGATTCTCCGACGTCGAAGGCAATGTATGGAATATTGATTTTTGAGTTGGATCCTTATTGCGCCTGATTGAACTCACAGTTCTACGTTGTTTTGCTGTATCTTATTTGTATTGTATACGTGTGGCGTTGCTATCAGCTCCATGTATTTTATTTTATTTCTATCTGATTTGTGGTCGATTTATTTCTATCTGATTTGTAGTCGATTTGGATTACGTGTTTGTATTTTATACGGGTACAGCCTTCCTCCGTCATTGACACTGCAACCTTGATTGTGAACTAGGCCTTTCACCTTCATCGCTACGACGCTGGCCGATGCAGTAGACTAACACTTGTCAACTACGTCGGCCACAATTCTGTTCGACCGAACCACCTGTTGCCGTCGATGTCGGCAGCCATCGCCGTCAAACTCACCGGCCAACAGCTCCGGCCACCATCGTGCCGATGACTCCCCACGCCGTAACAGGACCAGGAGAAAGCTCCTAGCGCCTTCGCGTGCCAGCCCCGCCACACTCGAACACAGTGTTGTCCCGGTCTCGCCGCCGAACACTGTTGCCTCCGCGGGAGCATCGAATCCGGCCATCACGACGTTGTTGCCGCGCCAGCTCCGACCGCCGCCATAACCCTAGAAACAGCCACAACACGCTGGCTGAGATTTGGCGATGGAGCAGTAGGATCCATCCTCCACCGGATCCATGTACCCTCGTCCCGTAGTCGCAAAGCCGACGCCACGGCTCCTCCGCTGGGCGCCTCTGCACCGGAACGTGTGCTCCGCATTTGGTGATGCCGCACCCGTGCAGCCTCCAGCCTCAGGCCTCCACACTGCTAAGGGCGGATTAGGCCACGCCGCCACCATCCTAGCACAAGCAGGATCTGGCAGAGTGCTCCGGCGGCGGCGAGACGGAGGGAAGAGCGAAGGTGGGGCTGGCTGCGCGGTGGTTTGGTCGCCGCCCGTGTCGCCCCCTGAGAGCGACGCGACGGCCTCTCGGTCTCACGATGTTGTTTGTAAATTCGTTTTGAGTCACCTGATTACATGGTCCATGGATTAAAGACTCCTTCAAAATAGTGGTTTAAGTATTTCGTTTTCACAAAAAATACATTGATTTCATAATTAATTTAGATGACAATACAAATAGGTTTTCAGTACAAAAACATTTCCAAAAAGATTTAATGTTGATTTTGGTGGGAAGATTGCAGATCTGCTCTGCTTCAAGCAGTAATAGTGCATTTTTCTCTACTAGCAGCCATGCACGTGCGACACACACGTATCTATGAAAAATTTATAAACATCGGAGGAATAGTAATGCTATTTTTTTTACAACTCCTCATTATTGTCCTTCTAATATCATGTTTAAGAAGAACCCATTCATCGACTCAATTCCTCATATGAAATCATTAATCGATTGAATTTTTAAACTGCAGAGTTTAGTTTTTTTTGAAACTTTACTGTACATCTTACTAAATAAATGGCATTACTATTCCTCTGATGCTTATAATTTTTCAAGATTTTCTAAATATTCTTTCTAAAAATTTCATATTTTTCAACTTTTAAAAGGATATTAGGACAAAAAAGTAGCCTAATATTACACTTCTAAAAACAAATTACATGAGATGTTGGAAGAGGTTTTTGATACTAATAAAATTTTGGCGTGTCACGCCGGATGTTTCATTAGCGTGTCACATCGGATATTTCATAAGATGTCGGAAGAGGTTTTTAGATACTAATAAAAAAATTGTAGGACTCTTGAGAAAACCGTGAGATAAATTTTTTAAGCCTAACTAATCTGACGACCAAAGCAGAGGTAGCAGCGGCAGGAAAGGCAAACATGGTAGATCTATGTACCTGGTAGCTAGGTATGTCTGCGTCGGCTATGTTTGTCCGTGGCGGCCTAGATCGAAGGAGCATGTAGCTACATATGTCAGCAATGAAGGCCTCGCGACAGAACACCCTCTACACAAGCGATTTAATCCACAAAACTTGACCAAATTAGTGGATTAAGATATTTCATCACACCTAGGTCAACCACAGCGAACGGGGTGACAATCCCCCGGTGATTCACTTCCTTCTTCACCTCACGGTCAACCTCGTCGCTACAACTTTCTCGCCTTTCCGATCTACGTCAAACATGGAACGACCGTTATGGACAGCGAGGGGAACAAGAGATTGAGACCAAAGCGAAAGATGAGAAGATACCTATCTAGTTTGACGAGAACGGAAACAACGATAAGGGTAGCGGCGGTGAAGGTAGGACCCGCAACCCTCTACACAAGTGACTTAATCCACAAAACTTGACCAAAATTATGGATTAAGATATTTCATCTCACCTAGATCAACCACAGCGAACACGGTGACAATCCCCAGTTATTCACTTCCTTCTTCACCTCATGGTCAACATCGTTGCTATAACTTTCTCACCTTTCTGATCTACGTCAAACATGGAACTGCCGTCATGGACAGCGAGGGGAACAAGAAATTGATAAAACTAACATGATTATCTTGAGGAAGAAAATAATATCCATTGCTTCTCATAAAAAGATAAAAGATATTTTTTCAGACAGGATAATATTGAGATCAATAGTGTCCAATATATCCCTCTTCATGGTGCATGTAGCCAATCCACAAAATTATTGCAACGCAGCCAAAGATCAGCCAAAATATTTCCACACGACTATATGAGCACCGAGTCTGAAATAATTAATTTGGGTTACAAACGATCAAAGAAAATACCTAGGGGCTAGGGTCTAATCGGCTAGCTGATGACCTGATGATTGATGAAGTGACGATCGCTGCAGTGATCGGCTTTGATCACCGCCTTGCCGTGCGCGTGCTCCGCGCCATGACTGCATGCGTCGTTTCCGTCGATCCTGATCCGTCTGTGTGTATCCGCCGCGAGGTAGCGGCAAGTCGCGCGGTGTGGCTCGTCACTGCGTCTCCGTGAGTACCCGCGTGAATAAGACCTTGGGAGCCCCTCGATGTTGCGGCGCTCGCTAGGCGTAGTCGCATACCTCACGGACTATCGCACCTCCGGCACCTCCGGCACTTCCTGCTACATGCTGGGGTCTCGGTATACCTGGGTCTGGGCCCCTCCCTCCCATGGGCCCTCGGCTATCGCACCTCCGGCACTTCTCCAGGGCCGGCACTGCTGCTCGGCCACGGACTGTAGCAGGACCAATTTTTTCTTCGATTCTTTCTGGCGTGAATTAATGCCATGGGAGGGTACGCGGGTGGGTAGGGTGCACGGTGGTGAGAAAAAAATCTAACGCAAAACATTGACAACAGAGAAACACGTGTCAATATTTATAAGTTGTTAAACTGGACCCGCTTGTCAGATCATGATGGTGATTTATACGCGTTGGATCTGATCTTAAAGTAGATCTAACGGGTAAGAATTAAGGTGGGTACGAGAGATCAGAGTAAGAGTCTATTTACAATTTCTTCGCTCTTTTATAGTATAGATGTTACAGGTTTATGCATTATTTTTTTTAATTAAAAACAAAAAAAATACAGGTATCAGATAACTAAAATTGAAATATTTCCATGCATGACTAATTGTTTGTTTACACTTTTATTACCAGTTTCCTGTTATCTTCCTCCCTTGATAACGTTTACACACATTATTGATCCCTTTGCTTTATAGGTAACTAATAACCACACAAGTTTGAACCATTTGTTTATGATTGTCAAGGAATTGTTCAGTAGCTGGGCAATATGTATACCAGACCTCGTCTAAAAATTCTTTGTACAACTATTATGGCTGCATTTGCCATAGATTAACTCCTATTGGCATGGAAGTCGCGGCCCATGTGCCACCAGCCGACCAACAGGGATGGGAATTTTAGATATTATAAACCTCCATGGTTCGAGTTATTGTAGTGAGAGAGGGTCATTGAGTCATAGGGCATTTTGTCTAGCAGTTAATTTTTCCCATAAAAAATTTGCCACTGTAGCACATGTTCATATTAAACATATTTGATCAATTCTGCTAATGCTCTAGCAACTAACCGTGTGTTTGGATTGGAGGACAATAGAATGGGATAGGATGGCCTTTGATCTAGGGTTATTTGGTTGGGAGTTAAAGGGGATGGACCAAGTCTTCGTAATTTGAGTGATTGACTGACCCCTCTTCTCCTTGGGTCTCCACCAACCAAAGACACAAGCTAAGGGCGATGAGCGTGCATTATTTGATTTATTAAGGATGGAACAAGCCCAATTAATTTTAACATAAATAGAGAGTTTATTAACTATTGGTACAAGAATCATATAATAAACCATGCATGCCGCTGCAACATACGGACCACTTTTCTAGTACAAGCATCAAGAACCAAATAAAAAGGAGATAAAGAAGTTCCTAAGGGATTGATTACAAATTAGGGAAAGTAACCTTTCTTTTCTCTGCGGAGAACCAAGGGAACTTTCTTCTTCAAAATTGCTCGATAGGCATGCCAAGTTAGCTCCTCATCTTCAAAACTTTACTTGTGTTTGCCAAGTGTACCTATCGGTATTAGCTTATGTGTGTTGTTACAAATGAAATTGTTGGACTTGTGGATCAAAGCAATTTTGACTTTTCACACACACACACACACACACACACACACACACACACACACACACACACACACACACACACACCCCAATGCATATTTCCATAATTCGAGTGACTGACCCACCCCTCTGAAGCAAGCCTTGGGCAACAAGCCCTAGTGATGAGGAAATCACACCTTCACATACAAGCCAAGGGGAGGAGGGCCTGTGTGGGCATCCACCACCTCGGCCCTGTTCAGTTGAACATAAGTAAACTCAACGGCAAGGACACATACATACTCTGTTTTCGATGATCTAGATATATATTTGGAAAGCTAATTTGATAAGCAAGCCAATGGTTTTGGTTTCACGCCAAAATTTCTTCTAAGTCAGCGGGAAATGTCAAAATAAGTCGGCGTCCAGAATTTGCCAGGATGCTGCGTCACCGTCTTTTGGTCCATTGGACTATGTATCATGTTTTGGGCCCATTAGGGGGTACATCCAGGGGTGACGCTCAAGACTATATTATGCCGCCATCACTCTCGGTAGGGCTGGGTTTTGTTTGCATTCTTGTTTTCCTTGTGAAACAAACGTTGATTGCTGCAACTGTACCGCCAAAGTCCGAATCAGTCTTGGTTCGAAGACTAGATCGTGAACATCAAGTCTCCACCAATTGACTCTATTGTGTCTATCGGATGATCGGACCTTGTTTTCATCACTTCGAATGTATTTTTTGTTAAGGTTGGATCAAGCTCAATTAATTTTAATAAAAATAGAGTTTACTACTACTGGTACAACCGTACAAGAATCATATAATATAAGCCATGCGTCCCGCTTGCAACACATAGACAATTTTGCTAGGACAAGTATCAAGAACCAAAAAGAAGAGATAAAGAAGATAATAAGGGGTCGATTACAAAAATTAGGGAAAGTACCTTCCTTTTCTCTATGGAGGACGACCAGGGGATTTTTGTTTTCTTGAAAATTGCTCGACAGGCATGCCAAGTTAGCTCCTCATCTTCGAAAATCCATTCTTTACTTGTGTTTGCCAAGCGGTACCTACCAGCGTTATTAGCTTACCTGTGTTGTTACAAATGAAATTGTTGGACTTGTGGATAAAAATAATTTAAACTTTTCTCGAGCACATATATATACCATATATTCCTATACGATTTGTCCCACACCAATATGTGATGGATTTAGATTTTTTACAATGAAACCATAAACGATCCAAATATGATGTTTGGAGCCGTAAATAAATCCAAACCTGTTGATCTTGGCTTTGGTTTGATGATCGAGTCAGACTCACCATGTGGAAGGTGCTGACCATTTCTCACTGACTCGGTCCAATCCGATGCCATGCCATAAGTGGATTCCAAATGACCGCAAAAAGGTAAGCAAGGACACCACTAAGGAAATAAAAAGTCATGAGCTCATGGAGAGGCGCACAGCCATCACCTGCGTTGACGGCAATAGGTCAGCAAGGGACGCCCTTGAGCAGACCATCAAACCGTGCCGGATGAACAAAGACACTAAGAATATCCTTGCGCCAAATGGCTACGCTGTCCGCAGCCTCCAACTTTCGGCATCTCGTATCAGCAGGTCCCCGAGAAGAGCAGGGAGAGCGCTGGCGAGTCGTGACAATTCATCGGCTTCCTGCCGCTGTTCTACATCAAGGTGTGACCGTGAAAATGATCAGTACTGCGCCATCTCCTTGCCGATAGCTAGCCTTTTTTAGATTAAAGGCAGATTGACCAGCTTATATTTGAAAGCCTAAAGGTAACTGCTGGGGATACCAGCTTACAGTAGAGTTTATAATGCATGAAAGAATTTTTTTTTTGAAAACGTGCGCTGCACGTATCTCATTAAGCAAAGTAGGAGAGTTTGACAAATAAACAAACACACGGACGGGAGCGAGGAGCCACCCCCCAGACAGTAGCACGACAACAATCGCCGGCTAAACGGCGCAGCGCTAGGGAACTATTACAGAAGGGGTCTGTGGCTACGGGGAAGAAGCCGGCACTAGCAGAACGCCTGGGCGAGGGGCGCCAAGCCCCGGAAGCCAGCAAGCCAGTACCCCCTGAGCTCGTCTGTGACTGCGGTCACCAAAGCTGGAGCTGAACGTGCCGTAGCCTGGAACGTCCGGGCGTTGCGCTCCTTCCAGAGAACCCAGGCGACGATCAGCACCATGGAGTCGAAGGCACGGCGGGCGTCAGCCTGGACCGCTCTGCGAGAGGTAAGCCACCAATCGGCCATATGCGAGTCTAGGTTCGGCGTCAGGTCCCCCAGGTTGACCGAGCCAAGCAGGGCAGACCATGTTTGTCTGGCAAGAACGCAGCCGAGGAGGAGGTGGTCGGTCGTTTCATCCTCCTGATCACACAAGACGCAAGTACCCGACTGCTGAAGACCATGGCGCATACGTCTTTCCGCCGTCCACAGCCGGCCATGGAGCGCAAGCCAAAAGAAGAACTTGAGCTTGGGAGGCACTGCCGTGCGCCAGAGCAGCTTCGCCCCGGGGAGCGACGTGTGCCCGATGAAGAACGCCCTGTACGCCGAGGAGGCCGAGTAGTTGCCGCATGGCAACCATCGCCAAATGAATCTGTCCGGCGCCAGTGGGTCCAGGTTGAATCCCTGAAGGTCGTCCCAAAGAGTGACATACTCGATGAGCACCGCTGCGGTTGGGGCACCGGCGATGTCCCTAGTCCACTGCGCGTCAAAGAGGGCGTCCCGAACCGTCCGCCGGCGGCGGCGCGAGGGGATCGCCTTGAACAGGTTGGGCGTGGACGAGCAGATTGGTCCGCCAGGCCTCCAGTTGTCTGTCCAGAATAGGGCTGAGGCGCCGTCGCCCACTCGCACCGAGACTAACCTGAAAAAGAAACAAGCTAAACAAGGCTGCATGCGTTCTTCATGCTTCTGGACCACCTGCCACCTCTGTAAGCTCTTGGGGTGGATCACCTCTATAGAAAGCACCTCCAGTAGTTATTGTCACCTCTAAATGAGTTCACAAAAACAAAAAGAAAAAACAGGGCGGCGGTTCAGAATATGTTCACCACGCCCTCAGGCCGTCCTGCAGCTTCAATTGGACCAGGGTGCCTTCAAACGCAGGTCAGCGACGGTGCCTTCCGTCTTAGACACCAATGTTCCAGCTTGTCCTCGACGCCCTAATTGATGGCGAAGACATGCGCCTCCTGATGAAGCTCCGATCCAAATCCTTGATCCGGTGCTTGACGTCGAGGCTAGAGCCGGAGATGCACTTGTCGAGGGCAGTTTCAGAGTCGCCGATGCGCTCCTCGAAGAAGTCCTGCTGATCCACGAAACACTTGTCCAGGATCGACGCTTGGTCAGTGAACAACTTCTGAATCTCAGACAATAACATCAGCTGGCTTTCTAGGCTCGTCGCTTCCAAACTTTTGGCGAATTGGGTGTACAGTGGTGGTGTGGTGATGATGGTGGTGGATGATCCAAATTGTTGGAACCTTCAATCGGCCGCAGTGATTAGGAAATTATAGGCATTCAGTCAAAAACTCAAAAATCCAGCAGCTCATTGAAATTGTGCCGAGGGCTATAGACCACGATGGATTACAGCTAATTGACGACAGACAGGAAGTGAAGAACGGATCAAGTCTTTGATACCATGTGTTAGCATAGGGGATCGGATCTGATATTGGGGGAAGCACTACTACAACTTTAAATCATTTATGGTCCAAGAATTCTATTTGAAGGGCTTAGATTTTAAAATTCTTTTGTTTGTAAACGACCTCAGATGAAAAAACGACAAAAACCAAAGTTATAGATCTCTATATGTTCTATAACTTTGTAGGTAACACCATTTTAATTAGAAACCATTTAAGTCTCAAATTTGTATACGAAGTTCTAAAGTTTTGAAATTCAAATTTTGCGAACAAGCACGAGGGCCTATATACGACCTTGCGGCCACACTTCTCAATGTCCTCGATGTATTGCCAACAACGCCGTGACAGGCCTGGACGCTGGCAACAAAAGCCTGTGTCACTTTTCTAGCTCTACAACTCATTCAGCATGTCGGTCCAATTAACGTCCCCGAGCTCCAGCTTGCATTGCTGCGGTTTGCCGCGAAGCAGGCCGAGGTGTACCCCTTTGCCGTGCTGCGCCGCGTGCAAGCAGCTGGCCGGGTTCGATGCAATGCTCCTCGTGTTATGCTCATGTCGAAGAGGCCAAGATCATGGCGCAGCTCAGCGTGTCACAGCAAGACAACGTGCACTTCGCCATGGACCAAAAATGGCCGCTGACCGCAACCAGCCTAATGGTGGGCTTGTCGCTGCTACTCCAGGGCTACTAAAGTCGAACAAAGATGAGAATACATGAAGAAAGAATCGATCTAAGGTGGGAGGAAACACAAAATATAAGTCAATAATAACCTGAAAAATTTCATGCAAGCGGCTAAGTCTATATCTATAGAGATACGAGATATATCTCCATGCGTTCCACCGGGGCCATGATATTTTCCCTACACTTACGGCAGCCGGCGTTGCACATGTGGCCTGTAGCATAGACAAACATACTAAGAATTGGTCAACTCTAATTACATAGAAAATATAAAGTTCATTTCATGATCTTTATCATTTTTATCATACAGATTTCACTACTACAGACAAGATTTATAGTGACGATACGCAAGGGTGGCTACAAATGCCCGATTTGTAGGGGCGGTTGGTCATCCACCCTACAAATCGGGTTTGTAGGGGCGGTTCTCTATTTATAGGGGTAGCTTAATATCTAGCAACCTCTACAAATCTATTTCTAAAAATTCACAAATCCGGTTGTGTCAGAAAGAGGCTGTCAGACAGTTGGTTCGAAGTGCAACCCTAAGTCTATATTTATATGAACCTAAAAAGAACCTGATGTGGACTTTTGGTTGGCCCTCAGCCCCATCTTCAGGTAGTTTTGGAGACGGGCAATTATATGGCCCGCTTCAGTTAATAGATTTTAGACGGCAGTTATTTTTTAACTATCTTGGTAAGGTAGTTGATTGTGACCATCTTAGTTAATCCCAGAGGCGGTTCAAATACCTGTCCGTCTCCGAGCCTCTTCTACAAACGCGTCGGTTAATTGTTTTTAGTATTGATTGACGGATTCATCCATGTGAGCTGGAGGCGATCTTCTCAATAAGTGTCTAAAAAGTTTTCTCACTTGGAAGGAGATTGTGTTAAGTGTGGTATTATGAAGTTACTAAACACAAACAGTAAACAAGTGAAGTAAAAACCGTGGATGCTAATGCACCAAATGGATGGCCAGCAAAGCAAACATGCGTGGCCAAACGAAGATGGATATGCTCTCGGTACTTGAGATGGTTGCTGGTCCGTCCTTCCTTCTTCCCTTTTTTTCTTTCTCTTCCTTCTTTTCTTCTTATTCACTTTCTCTAGTTCCTCCTTGGTTCATCTGGGGAGAGAGAGAGAGAGAGAGAGAGAGAGAGAGAGAGAGAGAGAGAGAGAGAAGAGAATAGAGTGAATAGGTGTGTGAGTGAGATGGGGCTGAGACGTGATTCCGAAATCAGACCCAATATGTGCCCGCATTTATTCTGGCCCTCGCTCCCCATGCCATGGCTGATGATCGTTTCCCCCACATCACCGACCCCTGAGCCCCTCTCCAGTCGCAGAATAGAAGCCTCGCCTCTGAAATTATTGCTGCCCTATGTTCCTCCCAGAATTCCTATGCGGCTGCTCTCCGGAGTCAGGCTTTGGCGGCGACGACACCCACGTCCTCGTCGACGCCTCCTCCCCCGGCAAGTAGTAGTGTGCTTCTATATTCATGCTGTGGAAACGAGTGTTTCAGCAGCCGACAAGGTAGGTTTTAATTAGTACGAGCTTGGTGTGTCATGTTTACTTTGGCATATTAAGCTAATGCTGACGATAATGTGGTAGATGGACGTCATGAAACTTTGTTGTGGATAAAACGCTGCTGAATAATACAAAGACTCTTGTGCTTCTGTTGGAAAACACTAGGGCATCTGACGTGAATAGGATAGGAGAATCCCGTATATATATTTATGCTTCTATTGGAACACACTAGGGGCATGTGATGATTATATATATTGTCGGACTTTGCTCCTCACTTGATCATCCACCAACCAGCTCGCTGATTCCTATCTTCAAGTTAAGCTTCCACCAAAAGAAAAAACAATCAATAATGGTACCTTCAAGAAAGAATCTCTCTGCAGCCATGCTCCTCCTAATTGTCACCGTGGCCGCCGGTATGTCCCTGCACATGTATGAACCGTTGGAAATATAAAACTTAATATGTTGTTTTAATTAATGGAAAAAGTCCAAATTACTACCTCCATGTATAGACAAGGTCTGCATGACCCCCTAAAGTAATAAATGGTTTACTTAACCCCCTCTTTTTACTAAACCGGTTCAGATTTCACCTTTAATACATAACTCGCTGACTTGGTCGGTTTTTTTACTATGATTGACACCTCAGCTGCTTACGTGGCAAATTTGTTTAGGTTTAGAATAACCCTTCATATTGGCCCATAGTTTAGAACGGCGGCGGCGGCTCGTCTTCAATTTTGCATCAACAAAGTGAGATCAATCGGCGAATGAGGAGAGCACAGGATTGATCGGTGTCGGGACAAACGAAAAAGCAGCAGGTGTGTTTCAAAAATTCTTCTTGCGGTGTTAATTTGATAAAGTTAATTGCATTAGCCGCTAGGGTTTAAGACTTCGTTGCGTATATATGATTGTGCGTGCCACACAGCAGCCGACGATCTTAGCTGTCTACAGTAGGCGATGTGTCCTCATAGCGTAGAACTACAGGTAGGAGCATATGATGTGTCAACATGCGTGGAGTGCGCTGCGAAGACGAGGCCAAATTGTGGACGCGTGCTGTCGTGCATGGTTCGTGCACGTGATGCATCAGATGATTCATGACTAGCATCAAATGCGGGAGAGACGTGTACTACTTGGTAGTCATTTGGTAAATCACATGGACGTATACTACTTGCTAGTTACTATTATTGGATTGGATAGTTCGTGGACCAATGCATTCACGTATTCTATGTCTTCATAAAAAACAACTTACGTACTCTGTACTTGTTGCTAGGTATTATGGACCCTACGGATGTACTTCCCGTGAGATTTCACTTTGGTGGCGAATTTGATTTCGATGGTTACGCACTGAACTATTTGCGCGGAAGAGTTGGATTATCGGACATAGAGAGAGATAAGCTGTCACTACCAGAGTTGAGGGGTTTTCTTTGTGATCATGTCAGTTTAACAGTTGAAGATGTAGTTGATTTTTACTGGTTGCCCCCTAGTGCTGAAATGAGTAATGGTTTAAGCAAGCTGGCAGATGATCAGACTTGTAGGTACATGTCTGACTGTATCACAGTGGGGGGAGTAGCTGAAGTTTATGTGCAAATATACAAGCTTGTAAATGGTGAACTAAGTTTGTTGAAAATGCCAGAAGATGCAGGCAATATCATTTCTAGTGAGGAAAATATTGAAGGGGATGGCACTGATGAAGAAGGTGACAGTACTGGAACCGAAGATAGTGATTATGTGCAAGGTGATAAGGACACTTCAGAAGATAACGAAGAAGCAAATGAGTTCATGATGAACGCAAGGAACCAAAGAAAAAATCCAACAATCACTATTGCAACATCTCGTAAAATTAGTATCCATGAAAATGACGAAGAAAATGATTTACTAGATGAACCTGATCCCCCAATGATGGACTCAAGTGAAGGAGGCAGCTATGAGGACGATGATGAAGGTGAAGGAATAAGAAGGAAAAGCAAGTTCATAAAGTATGACAGTGAAGCAGATATTCCAAAGTTTTGTGTTGGCATGATTTTCAGTGGCAGGGTGCAATTTAAGCAAGCCTTGGTAAAGTATGGATTGGCCACACAACGGCATTTGAGTTTCCCAAAAGATGAGAAAAGTAGGATTAGAGCAAAATGTTCATGGAGGGGCTGCCCTTGGTTTATTTTTGCCTCTGACAAGACAAATAATGACAGGTTTCAAGTTAAGTCGTTCACTGATCAACACATTTGTCCAAAAAGGAAGGATAATAGACTTGTCACTGGGGTAAGAATAGCTGACAAGTATGAGCACATCATCAAGGCAAACCCATCTTGGAAGCTTCAAAATATCAAGGAGACCGTATTGCTAGAAATGGGCGCAGATGTCTCATTATCCAAGATCAAAAAGAGCAAAGTCTATTGTGATGAGAAGGATATATGAGTCATGCAAAGGTGAGTATGCCAAAATATTTGAGTACCAAGCTGAAATACTTAGAAGCAACCCAGGGAGCACAGTAGCAGTGTGCTTGGACCCCGAGTATAATGATCAAGTTTTTCAGAGGTTTTATGTATGCTTTGATGCTTGCAAAAAGGGCTTCCAAGCTGGATGTAGAAAAGTGATTGGAGTAGATGGGTGCTTTTTCAAGGGAGCTTGCAATGGTGAGCTTATTTGTGCTCTAGGTAGGGATGCAAATAACCAGATTTACCCCATAGCTTGGGCAGTAGTGGAGAAAGAAACTGAAGATTCTTGGTCATGGTTCTTGGGGCTCCTACAAAAGGATCTGGAAATTACTTTAGGTGGCAAGGGTTGGGTCATAATATCTGACCAGCAAAAGGTAAAGGATGGACCTTGTTCAAAACTAATTTCAGGGTTTTTCTATGACTAATTTTATATACTGACTACATTTTATACTTTATGTAGGGGCTTCTCAATGCAGTGGCACAATTATTTCCTGACATTGAGCATAGGATGTGTACAAGACACATCTATGCCAATTGGAGAAAGACTTATAGAGATAAAGACTTTCAAAAGCCCTTTTGGAAATGTGCAAAGGCATCAAGTGTTCCATTTTTCAATTTTTGCAGAGCAAAACTAGCAAAATTAACTCCTGCAGGTGCCAAGGACATGATGAATACCAACCCCAAACATTGGAGTAGGGCATGGTTCAACCTTGGATCCAACTGTGATAGTGTGGATAATAATATGTGTGAAAGTTTCAACAACTGGATAGTAGATGTCAGGGCTCATCCCATTATTTCCATGCTAGAGGGGATCAGGACCAAGGTATTTGTAAGGATACAGCAGAATAGGACAAAATCAAAAAATTGGTCTTCAAGAATTTGTCCAAACATTCTAAAAAAACTCAACAAATATATTAATCTTGCACAAAACTGCTCTGCACTTTGGAATGGGAAGGATGGATTTGAGGTGAAAGAGTGGGACAAGAGGTACACAGTTGACATAGAGAGAAGGATTTGTTCTTGCAGATACTGGCAACTTGCAGAAATCCCTTGTGCTCATGCAATTACTGCACTTTTTCTTAGCTCTAAGGCACCTGAAGACTACATAGCAGAATGTTATTCTACTGAGCACTACAACAAGACCTATGATCATTGTATGATGCCAATGGAGGGAATGCAACAGTGGCCAATGGACCATCGGAAGCCAAGGCCTCCAGCCTACGTGAAGATGCCGGGTAGGCCAAGAAAAGAGAGAAGAAGGGAACCCGGTGAAGCAAAAAAGTCCACAAAGGTCTCAAAGGTGGGCTCCAAAGGTAAATGCAGTAAATGTCATAAAACAGGTCACAATAGTAGAACATGTGGGCCCAACAATTAATAAATCAAAGAAGAGAAAGATGATGGAGAAAGGAAAAGAGGCAAGTGACTCTCCTCTCGTGCTTTCAGTTCGAATCATTTTTTCTTGTCTTGTAAACTGAACGTTGGTGTTTTCAGGTACTAGATTGCAGCAGTACACAAATCAAGAGAACAAAAGCTTCCAGGACTCGAAGGACTACAGAAGATGTTAGATCTGATATGCCTTCTTAGAGCTGTTCGAAGACCATTCGCCGTGTGAAAAAGAAGTACTAGTTAGTTGTCGCAAAGCCAAGAACTTAATAGTCTATTTTTACATAAATTGTTTCTTACGTACTTGCTCAGCCTTTTGGATTCAAAAGGATGTTGAAATGGTTCAGTAAAGTTTGTGAGAATTTTTTACGTTAAAAGTTGTCATTACTTTCTGTTCAGATTTTTTTCTCATCAAATTATTGAATAATTTACTTTCTGTTCAGATTTTTTTTGTCATCAAATTATTGAATAATTCACACGTACGTGCCATGTACTACATGCTGAGGGGTTATTCTAAACCTAAACAAATTTGCCACGTAAGCAGCTGAGGTGTCAATCATAGTAAAAAAACCGGCCAAGTCAGCGAGTTATGTATTAAAGGTGAAATCTGAACCGGTTTAGCAAAAAGAGGGGGTTAAGTAAACCATTTATTACTTTAGGGGGTCATGCAGACCTTGTCTATACATGGAGGTAGTAATTTGGACTTTTTCCTTAATTAATTAAACCTTCCACTAATTAACCACGTTGTTGCTTGTGCTAGTATGTTCAATGGCTGCAAGCACGCAGTCATCGTGTAAATCGTTACCTCTTTGCCGGCACCTGAGTGGCAATTATCATGGACCATGCATTGGCGACAATGGTTGCAGTGATATATAAAAAGATGAAAGCTTCGACAACTTTTGCGGTGCTTGTGACTGGTTGAAGTGCTATTGCTATAACGCGTGCTCCTCTGAGATTATATTACCGTTGCTAGCGCTCCGATCCATCCATGATGTTATCTTGCTAGCGCTCCGATCCATCCATGATGTTATCCTAGCCTGGGGTTCGTTAAATATATATAAATTACTATTCCTTCCTGGCTCTTAGATAATAACACACACACATATATATATATATATATATATATATATATATATATATATATATATATATATATATATATGAGTGAAAATGCACGGGCGGCCCTTAAACTTGTAGCTCTGTGCCACTTAGGTCCACAAACTCTCAAAATCGAAATCTGGGTCCCTAAACTTGTTTAGTTATGCCACTTAGGTCCATGAACTTGCAAACGCGAAAAAAGTGGTCCCCGAACTTGTCGACCTGTGCCATTTTGGTCCATGAACTTGTCGGCCTGTGCCACTTTGGTCCATGAACGTGCAAAAAGGAGCTGCATGGCACTGTTCTACCACGTGGCGGCCTCCGGTAGGCCGTGCATGGCACTTGTTTGTGGTGATGACGTCGGCACTTTCTTTTTAATTTGCAAAATTAATATCTTTTTATTCGAGCTCTAAATATAGCAAATAATATATCAATTTTGATCGTCTCGACGAGCTCTTTGCAATGGTGTACTCCGTTTTATTGTTTGAGACTGTTTCAGCTTGTGAACAGTAACTTTTGATATTTTTCCATAGTACTGATATTTGTTTATTTTATAACCAATTATTGGTGCATGCTAAGTTAATGAAAATTTTTATGTAGCCTCTTCATGATGTACTCTATCTAGAAAAAATATGAAACCTAGAAATAAATAATTTTTGCATGTTTAAATAAATTCCACGAGTTTTGTTATTCTCACTTGTTTTGTAGAAATATTTAATTTTTTATAAAATAAAACTATCTCAAACAATAAAACGGATTACACCATTGCAAAGAGCTCGTTGAGACGATTAAAATTGGTATATTATTTGCTATATTTGGAGCTCCGAATAAAAAGATATTAATTTTACAAATTAAAAAGAAAGTGCTGACGTCATCACCACAAACAGTGCCATGCACGGCCTACCGTGAGGCCGCCACGTGGCAGAACAGTGCCATGCAGCTCCTTTTGCACGTTCATGGACCAAAGTGGCACAGGCCGACAAGTTCATGGACTAAAGTGGCACAGGCTGTCAAGTTCAAGGACCATTTTTTCACGTTTGCAAGTTCATGGACCTAAGTGGCACAACTAAACAAGTTTAGGGACCCAGATTTCGGTTTTGAGAGTTTGTGGACCTAAGTGGCACAGAGTTACAAGTTTAAGGGCCGCCCGTGCCTTTCACTCTCTCTATATATATATAAAATTAAAGGAGAAGAATGTACTACATGCATCAAGAAACAAAAAACAAAGACAAAGAAGATCATAATGCTTATAAAAGGTGCAGCTAACATTGCTCAACCAATGGATTTTTTTCTTGAGAGAACTGCTCGACCGCATGTCAAGTTAGCTCCTCAGTCCTCATCTTCAAAAATCCATTCATTACTTTGTGTTTGCCTAGTGGTACCAACCGGTATTATTAGCTTAATTGTGTTGTTATAAATAAAGTTGTTGGGCCAGTCGATCAAAATAAATCTAACTTTTCTCGACCACAAATATATATACCAATGCATATTCCTATATGATTTGTCCCACTAACATGTCGTGGATTGTTGATGAAAACAAAAATGATCCAAATATGATGTTTAGAGCCAAAAACAAATCTGAACCTGCCAATGAGAGTAAATAATAAATAATATTCATAACATCAAACCATAAAACGATAGGACTTATCCTATATGGCTTGAGCCATCGACGTGATACAAATTTTGACAACAGAACTGTAAAAATGGTGTTAGTATATCTGTATCAGGATCCAGGTAATAATTATTTGACACCCGCCCAGACGAGGGAGTGGCGTGGAGGGGAGTTAATGAAGGGTTGGTAGTTAGGGTGTGCGGCGTATGCAAGATAGCCTAGGAGTTAACAGGATTCAAACATTTTTGAGATCAGGCACCCATGTCAATGCCCGGTGATGTAAAGACTTGTCAGTGATACTATTGCTGTTAGATTTTAACACCACCGGATAGATATCCTAATTAGATGACGTCTTGGCGCCCAGGCCGTTTGTGGCAAAAGATGACGTTCACGGTACCGAGGGCAGCTTTGGACGCGATTACCCCTAGCTAGGCACGCGCACCGCCGTCCGCATGGCCACCCATTCGCATGGTCTCCTCGTCATTAATCGCGGACTCCTCGATCTCCCTCACACAAAATGAAGGCATGATACCTTCTTTAAAACCATCTGGGAGTACTCCTATTGTGCACTCCGAGAAGAGAAGAGAAGAGAAGAGAAGAGAAGACAAGATATTAATGGTAGTTTCTATTCATATTAATTATTCTACTAGCTAAGAAAAAGAAAAAGAAGAAGATCTGATCAAACTGTTTCCTAGTTGAGAAACCACCTCTACTCATAAGATGAGGCACGAAGAGAAAACTTGACTTTTGCATTGGGAGAAAACGAGCGGTTTCTATGACACCCGCCCAGACGAGGGAGTGGCGTGGAGGGGAGTTAATGAAGGGTTGGTAGTTAGGGTGTGTGGCGTATGCAAGATAGCCTAGGAGTTAAAAGGATTCAAAAATTTTTGAGATCTGGCACCCATATCAATGCTCGGTGATGTAAAGACTTGTCAGTGATACTATTGCTGTCAGATTTTAACACCACTGGATAGATATCCTAATTAGATGACGTCCTGGCGCCCAGGCCGTTTGCGGCAAAAGATGACGTTCACGGTACCGAGGGCTGTTTGGACGCGATTACCCCTAGCTAGGCACGTGCGCCGCCGTCCGCATGGCTGCCCATTCGCATGGTCTCCTTGTCATTAATCGTGGACTCCTCGATCTCCCTCACACAAAATGAAGGCATGATACCTTCTTTAAAACCATCCGGGAGTACTCCTATTGTGCACTCCAAGAAGAGAAGAGAAGAGAAGAGAAGAGAAGACGAGATATTAATGGTAGTTTCTATTCATATTAATTATTCTGCTAGCTAAGAAAAAGAAAAAGAAAAAGATCTGATCAAACTGTTTCCTAGTTGAGAAACCACCTATACTCATAAAACGAGGCACGAGCAGAAAACTTGACTTTCGCATTGGGAGAAAACGAGCGGTTTCTACCTGTGGGGCCCGTGCTGGGACTGTTTACCACTGTTCGTGAAGGACGTGTCGCTGTCATACAAGCTGCCATGAACGCGCGCAGGCCACCGTCGTGAAGCCCACGCCGTTAACCCACCGTGTGCAACAGGCTGCGCCACCGCCCAGCTCACTCGCCCGGGCTGCCGCGGCTGCCGCCCGAAGTTGCTGGCCCCACGCTGGGCTAGCGGCGCTTGCTGGCTGGCCGATGTGGCTCCTCACGCGTTGCGTTGCCGCACTAGTCCACTGTTGGTATCTGCTAATGCCTACTGAATAATTCCACAAGCGCACGGATACGTTGTAGTACTTCACCGGATAAGTATACCCAGTTTTAATATCGAACCCAAAGGAAGATGTGTGAGGGTCTTCTAAACTACACTTAACCAACTGAGTAGCAAACAAGGCTATAGAAGGTAGGGATATAGAGGGGACAACTAGGGTTTCTAGTTCAGGCTCAAGCAAATTATGATTAAAATGTTTCACTAGAGAGTTGGATAGGATAAGCACAGCATGTAACTATACTTAACTACCAACTATTCTCCTGCTAGGCCTACTGACGGGATAGTGGAATAAGTAAGATTCAACAGAGCTATAAGTCACCTCCGCGAGCTACCACCAAATCCGGACAGTAGGGTACATCTACGAGCAACGGAGTCTAAGCACCACGCTTACACTACGATTACTACTTTAACCCAAGAGCTATAAGGATTAAAGTACTCAGAAAGAGTCGTAAACTAGCAAAATAGAATAAACAATGTTACTTACTTGAACACAGAAGTTGACTCCAAAGTAGTCTCAGATACAAGCCGTAGAGGTAGCACCGACAGGCCGATACTCCTCCAAAACTTTCTTTTTAAACTCTATTTCTCTCCCTCTGAAGAACTAGCTTCTAGAGGTATAGAACTAGCTCTCTCTTGGAATGCTAACTCGAGAGGTCATCCATTCAAGGGACACATCCGAGAATCCTAATTAGGTTTTCTAGCTAAAGCTCTTCTCTTCTTCTCTTGGATTCTCCTCTGGGGGGGTGTGCCTCTCCTTTTATAGCCCTGGCGAATCAACGTGAGCCCTTGGATCAAACCGACCTTGACGGATGGTGGAGATCGTTTCTCAAAGGCGGTGGAATAAACCAAGCGAACCGGGCGCAACCGGGGTTGCCCCTGCATCGGCCGGTCCAGGCCGACCGGCCGGCCTGGCTCGGCCGCCCCCCGGCCCCCGGCTCGGTGTGGTACCTTCTCGCCTCTTTCGGAATGTTCCCTGCGGTTGCCGTGGCGTTCATTCTGGCATTCTATGTTGCAGTGTAGCTCAAAAGTGTGTCTTTTTCTCGGCGTTTACCTGCAAAACCATTGATTCACCAAAACTCGTGGAATTCGTTAGTTAAAGCCCTACTCTAGGTAGATGGATTGGTTTTATATCATTTTGGAAGATTAGTTGACGGTTGGATTTGATCATTAAGGACCGTCAACAACACCCCCACACTTAGGCTTTTATTCATCCTCGAGAAAAGATTGGATCAGACATAGCTTTAGGACGAAGAGATCAACATATGCTCATTCCCCGATGATTCCTGCACCGTGAGATTCAAAAGTGTCTACCAAACAACTTTGAGAAGTTGAAAAGTAGAACAGTCAAACAGATTACCTTTATTTCGCTGCTAGGAACATTGGAGATTTTTGTAAGATTTTTGAAATATGTAGCTTACCTGCTCCTCAATGTGGTACTCTCAAATCACTCATTTATGTGGTATTTGTGGATCTCACTTAGGCATGAATGAGTGATGCCCTTCCATGCAACCTACCTCTAATAGGCTTATTTGGAGTTTGAAGGTTTGGCAAGGAATAGTATACTTACCTTACACGTTCTCGAGCCAACGTAAAGAGTCCCAAGGAGAGAAGTGTCATACTCTTAGATCAAGATGTGCATGTGTGTGGAATATATGGTGGCTATCCTGTTCTACTTATGCTCATACTCTTTGAAGGATATATCTCTCTTGCTTGAATTGGAGTGCTTAGAGATAATGGGCTATCTTGAATTTTTCTTTTCTTCTTTTTTTTTCTTTTTTTTTCTTGAGAGTTAGGCATCTTTGTGCCTTTTGTTCTTTTTTAACATTTGGACCCTTGTCCATTTTTTTTCTTTTTTAACTCTCCTTTTCTTTTGTATAGCCTATGTCATCCTGCACGAAAACTTTGTACAAGACAGAGATTTCTGATAATGTTAGAGCATAGATAAACATAGTCCTACCAAAGATCTTTTTGGGTGCGTACTCTCAGTGTAAGAGCAGCACATTTTCTATGTGGATGGGAAAGCTGCGTCTACCCCCAGTGTAGGGATAGTGCATATTTGGAGTGTAAGTGGATCTTGATCTTGAGAGCATGATAAGTCTCTACAACACGGGTCTCAAAAGTTGACAGAGCTCAGTGCAAGATAAGTAACTTATGTAGCAAGTTATGATCATGTATGGCTCTATAGGTATTTTAAAACCACAGAGGAGTAGCTTAGCTATTGTTTTTGTGTTTTTGAAATAAATGCTCCAATAATCAGGCAGAGAAATTTAGGTTTTCATGTTTTACTATCTCATACTTGTCAACAACTTAAGAAGCATTGGGGTCCCTATAAAGAGTTCCCAACAAATTTGCAAGTGTACAGAGATGAATTTATGTGATTCTTGCCTTAAGTTATGACTAAGCCACTCATCCTTGAGGTGTAATCATGTTTCATTAAAGGACATTTAATTAAGCTCAGTTGTTTAATAAATGAGAGTGCTTTGGAGTGCGTACCTGGCTCCTGTAGATGTTCTTCTGTGTTCTTTACTGGTTGTCTCCCCCGCACTTGTTTTCTGTTTCCTTTTATGCACAACAAGGTGGAGACAAAAACAAAATATATATCTAGAGAGAGATGATGACTCTAAAACTTGACTTTTTATTATAAATGAGGCACATTTATTACACAATGAATGAATGAAGGAATTAACTAATCGAACTAACAAACTAACTAATAAACTAATTAAGCAAACTAATGAACTGACTCTCACGTGTGCCTATACATCTCTATCTCTATTCCTTCTTTTCCAGCTCCTCAACCCTAGCCTTCAGCGCCATATTCTTGAGACGCATCTCCTCCTGTTTTAGCTCTAGATTAGCTATGCGTTGCATAGCCGTGGTCAGGGTGTTGAGCACTTCCGACAGCGTACGGGCCTGCAGATCTATCCTAGTCTCCAGCGTGGCTAGGTTAAGTCGTGGTGACGAGGGACCGGTGCAGCTCTAGCTTTCTTCTTCGGCGGCGGCTCGGGGTTGGCTCTTGGTGGTGGATGGAATTTGACCTTGCTTGATCCACCCGTACACCATCCAGAGTCACTCGCTCCTTCTCTGTGGTGTACTTCGCTCCAGTCACCACCCCAAACTTGGTGGTGACACCCAACAGCCTCTCCCCCTCTCTTGCAGATAGTAACTTGGTGCCCTGGGGGAGAGAGATGCTAGGCTGACCGAGCGGGCGAGGCTTATCTCCGAGAAGCGGCCGAGGGGCTGGAGGCGCAATGGTCGGCCTCCTGATGGCTTGAGCGAAGCGCGCCTCCTCCAGTGGAGCTCCTTGAGGTCGAGCTCGGACGACCTCCTTTGATGGCACCGGGACGATCGCCTTCGGTGGCACCACCGCCAGCTGCTTTGGTGGGATGATCGCTAGTGGGAGGACCTCCTCCAGCTCTTTGATGGTGTAGGGAAGGTTTGGGTTGGCCATTTGGTGGGAGATGGAGAGATTGGAGAGCTTCCTTGCTAGGGCTAAGAGAGGAGAGCTCTTGGGATGAGGGGAGAATGACCCCAGGGGCTTGTTTATATAGTCCTGGTTCCTTGGGGTAGGGGTCATTCCATCCTAATCTATCCCGAGCATCTATCGCGATAAAGCGGCGGCGGATATGGATCACGGCCGAATATTCGGAACCCTAACGGAACAAACTTTGCAACGAGAGGCGGCGGACCGCGAGGAGGCACCTGGGGAGACCGACCGGTCTGGGGTGGGACCGGCCGGTCCCACCCTAGCCCAGTTCTCGGTGCCCTTTCGCGGGGTGCATTCTCGGCCCATTTTCTCTCTAAATTTTCTCCCGTCGCGACCCGATTCGCGATGGGGTTTTATTTTTAATAAATTAGGGAAAAGTTAAGAAATAAATTTCATCCAATTCCTCAGGTGGTCTAGAAGGTTCTAGAAAAATTTTAAGACATTGGCCATTTACCTTGAATAACGTACCTTCGTGGTTTTGAAGTGTCACTGCTCCATGTGATGACGAATTTACCACCGTGAATGGCCCTTCCCATTTGCTTTCCATGTCCGAATAATCTCACTGAGAGTTGAATAATAGCACCTTATCTCCGTGGATTGAAGCTTTTCTTCTTGATTCGCTTATCATGCCACCTTTTAGTTCTCTCTTTATAGATCTTCGAGTTATGATATGCTTTTTCTCGCCATTCATCTAGTTCTCGAGAGTTGCATCTTTCTTTTTTGTTCCAAAGCAGCCTCGAGATCCATATTCCATTTCTTGATTGCCCAATGAGCTTTGAACTCGAGCTCTATTGGCAAATGACAGTCTTGCCGTAGACCAGTGATAAGGTGACATGCCAAGAGGTGTCTTGTAGGCGCTTCGGTATGCCCATAGTGCGTCCGTAGCTTCTCCTTCCAAGCGGTTCCCATCTCGTTAACTGCCTTCTCGTAGGATATTCTTGATTTGCTTATTGAAAGTCTCAGCTTGGCCACTTGTTTGAGGATGGTAAGGAGTAGCCACGTGATGTTGAATCCCTTGCTTCATTAAGTAGTTACGAAAGTCTTTGTCAATGAAGTGAGTTCCTCCATCACTAATCACCATTCTTGGAACATCGAATCTTGAAAATATTGTCTCTTGAAACATCTTCTTGGAATTTGTAGAATTGGCAGCTTTGCATGGCTGTGCTTTTACCCATTTTGAGACATAATCAACTGCCACTAGAATGTACTCATAGTTGCCTGACTTTCGAAATGGTCCCATGTAATCGATTCCCTAGACATCAAAGAGCTCGATCCAAGATTGTTGGTGAGGGGCATAGCATCTCTTGAGTTGATATTGCCGTGCCTCTGACATGCTCCACATCTTCGGACGAAATTCTTGGTGTCTTCATACATGGTTGGCCAAAAGAATCCAATTTGCCAGATCTTTGCATGGGTTCGAAATGCGCCATAATGACCTCCATATGGTGATGAGTGATATTTTTCAATGATCTGTAGTCCTTCCTCGGTGGGCACACATTTTCGGAGTAGTCCATCGGCACATACTCGGAAGAGATAAGGATCATCCCATATATGTAGACGACTTTCATAAATAAGCTTTCTCCCCGTCCGCTCACTCGGTGGTACATATCCCGCAACCATAAAATTGACAATATTCGCGTACCGTGGATCCGACCTGAGATGGCGTAGAGCGTGTCGCCTCGAAGAGAGTCATTGATTGGTAGTTCCCGCATATTCTTAAACCGCATTCTAGACAAGTGATCGGCAAATGTGGTTTTCTACTCCTCTTTTATCTTTTATTTCTAAGTCAAATTCTTGGAGTAGCAAAATCCATCTTATGAGTCGGGGTTTAGCATCTTTCTTAGTGAGCAGTATTTAAGAGCAAAGCATGATCAAGATAAACAATTACCTTTGCTCCTACTAAGTAAGATCTAAACTTGTCTATAGCAAAAACAACAAATGCCAGAAGCTTTTTTTCAAGTAGTTGCATAATTAAGTTGAGGTCCTGTCAAAGTTTTGCTAGCATATGCGATTGCGTGATGTTTCTTTTCCTTAGTTTGTCCCAAAACTGCCCCCCCACAAAGATAATCACTTGCATCACACATCAATTCAAAAGGTAGCGACCAATCGGGGGTTGAATGATTGGTGCGTAGATGAGCGCTTTCTTAAGGGTTTCAAAAGCTTTTAAACAAGCATCATCAAATTCAAAGGGAGCATCCTTAGCTAGCAGGTTTGTTAGAGGTCTAGCAATGTATGAAAAGTTATGTATGAACCGCCTATAAAAGCCTGCATGACCTAGGAAGCTTCAATTCCCTTCACATTAACGGGAGGAGGTAGTTGTTCAATTACTTCAATTTTAGCTCTGTCTACCTCTATCCCTCTCTCTGACACCAAATGTCCAAGTACTATTCCTTCTCTCACCATGAAATGACATTTTTTCCAATTAAGAACTAGGTGCTTTTCTTCACATCTTTGCAAAACCTTATCTAAATTTTCAAGGCATTTATCAAAAGTTTTTCCATATACGTAAAAGTCATCCATGAAAACTTCCATTATCACTTCAATCATATCGAAAAAATATAGACATCATGCATCTTTGAAATGAAGTCGAGCATTACATAGTCCAAAAGACATTCTACGGTAAGCATAAGTTCCATATGGACATGTGAATGTGGTTTTGCTTTTGGTCATCGGGTGGATCGGTATTTGATGATATCCTCGAATACCCATCAAGAAAACAAAAGAAAGAATGATTCGCCAATCTTTCCAACATCTCATCAATGAAGGGAAGTGGAAAATGATCTTTCTTTGTTGCCTTGTTTAGCTTTCGGTAATCAATACACATCCGCCATCCCGTGACAGATCTTTTTATGGAATTAATTCGTTCTTGTCATTTCTAACAACTGTCATGCCTCCCTTTTTAGGCACGACTTGCACAGGGCTTACCCACTCACTGTGTGGCACAGGGATATATGATCCCGGCATGTAACAGCTTTCAAAACCTCTTTCTTAACAACCTATCTCATCGCATTATTCAATCTACGTTATGGTTCTCTAGAGGGTGTTATCTCGTGGATCTATAGGAATGCAATGGGTGCAAAGAACAGACTGATTCCTTTAAGATCTTGGAGTGAATAGCCAAAAGCGATTTATGCTTTTCTAAGACTGTGATCAATCGGAAGGTCTCCTCTTCGAGAGTTTGTCATTAATTATTACGTAAGATTCTCGATCATTATTCAGAAAAGGCATATTTAAGTCCGTAAGGCAGGGGGTTTGAGCTCTATGGGAGGCTTAGGTGGTTCCTCGGACTCATCTAGAGGGTCGGGTTCTAGCGCACTATCTCCTTCCTCTTCTAGTGGTTCGGGATCATCCTCGAGATCCGGTTCGAAAGATGATTCAAGGGTTGTCTCTAAGACTTCTTCCATAGGATCAGGCTCGTGAAGTGACTCGGCCTCACCGTTTGAGAACACGAGTTATGGATATAGGCGCTTTAAAAGTTCTTCCCAAGGCTAATGTTCAAATTCTCTTTTGTCCTTCTTGCAAAAGTCTCTATAGGTTGTCCAATCAATACGTTAAACTCTATAACATCAAAGACATAGAAGCTCAAATGAACTCTTATCTCTTTGACATAAATAGGTAAGACATAGAGAATTCCAAAACTTGGAATAAGATGACCTAAAGGACTTTTTATAAACTTTGTTGTTGGGGTTAAGGGCATGTCTTTTAAAAGATCTTGAGCAAATGTTGCGACATGATGTTAACTCCCACAACAGGGGTTGTATAATGCTTCGAAAGATCCCTTGTGGATTCGGCAAGGTATGGTGGTTGATGTAAAATCAACTCGGATGATATCAGAGGAAAGCTCTGATTCATTCAACCAATCATTGCATATAATCGACACAAGCTCTTTAGCATTTTGCTTAAGGAAAGCCATCTCAGAAGAATTTAAGACTCTGTTACTAGGTGACGACTTTGTTGTCTTCTGTGGTCTCCTAATGGCATAATAATTCGAGGTGTTTCCATAATCAGCAAATATATCATCCTCGATCTCGAGCATGAATTTTGGAAGTGGAATTTCTTCCTCCTCCTGTGGTTCAAGCTCGTTGATAGTTGCAGGTTGAAATGTGGTAGGTGTGGATTCCTGATCAACTATCGGATCTTCTTCCTCTACTAGCTTCTTTAAAGATGCTTCATTTTCATGAATTTTTGTAAGGACATTTCTTGCAACATCAGGAGTGATATGCAAGAATGATCCTCCGTAAGCAAGGTTAAGGAATATTGTGGTTTTTCTATTTAGACCCTTATAGAAATGTTGAAGTAGGACGGGTCCGGTATGGATAGACTAGGTCCGAATGAGTTAAGCAGTTAAAGCGTTCCCAGGGCTTCAATTAAAGTCTCCTTCTTCTTTGCCTAAAGGATAGGACTTCTAAGCGGAGATCCACTACCCTAGAAATAGGATAGAATTGAAGGCAGAATTCAGCACATAATGCTTCCCAGTCACCTTTAACACTCTCAACGTGGAGATCATACCATTGTCTAGCTTCTCCAGTCAAAGAGAAAGGAAAAAGCTTCCATCGGATAGTCTCATCGGACATATCCTTAATGCGCAAACACGCATAGGTTTGTTCGAATTCATTGAGGTGAGAATAAGGGCTAGCATTGTCTTCTCCTGAGAAAGATTGGTTTCTGACCATGTCTATTAAACATGGGCGTAGCTTATAGTCAGAGGCTAAGATTGGCTTTGCGGATGGCTCTGGCCCTAAGCGTAGGCTCATGAAGTTATATTTATAGATAGGCGTGGAATTAAGTTGATCCATTGAAGGATAGAAAAGGTAAAGAGAAATAGAAAAGATAAAGAGTGATAGTCTATAAAGAAAAGATAAGATTATAATACAGGTTAAGATAAGTTCAGAGTGATCTCAACGACGTCTTCCCCGGCAACGGCGCTAGAAATGCTTGTTGGTATCTGCTAATGCCTACTGAATAATTCCGCAAGCGCACGGATACGTTGTAGCACTTCACCGGATAAGTATACCCAGTTTTAATATCGAACCCAAAGGAAGATGTGTGAGGGTCTTCTAAACTACACTTAACCAACTGAGTAGCAAACAAGGCTATAGAAGATAGGGATATAGAGGGGACAACTAGGGTTTCTAGTTCAGGCTCAAGCAAATTATGATTAAAATATTTCACTAGGGAGTTGGATAGGATAAGCACAGACACAACTATACTTAACTACCAACTATTCTCCTGCTAGGCCTACTGACGGGATAGTGGAATAAGTAAGATTCAACGGAGCTATAAGTCACCTCCGTGAGCTACCACCAAATCCGGACAGTAGGGTACATCTACGAGCAACGGAGTCTAAGCACCACGCTTACACTACGATTACTACTTTAACCCAAGAGCTACAAGGATTAAAGTACTCAAAAAGAGTCGTAAACTAGCAAAAACAGAATAAACAATGTTACTTACTTGAACACGGTGACTCCAAAGTAGTCTCGGATACAAGCCGTAGAGGTAGCACCGACGACAGCCGATACTCCTCCAAAACTTTCTTTTTAAACTCTATTTCTCTCCCTCTCAAGAACTAGCTTCTAGAGGTATAGAACTAGCTCTCTCTTGGAATGCTAACTCGAGAGGTCATCCATTCAAGGGACACCTCTGAGAATCCTAATTAGGTTTTCTAGCTAAAACTCTTCTCTTCCCTTGGGTTCTCCTCTGGGGGGGTGTGCCTCTCCTTTTATAGCCCTGGCAAATCAACGTGAGCCCTTGGATCAAACCGACCTTGACGGATGGTGGAGATCGTTCCTCAAAGGCGGTGGAATAAACCGAAGCGAACCGGGCGCAACCGGGGTTGCCCTGCATCGGCCGGTCCAGGGGCCGCACCGCCGGTCTGGCCTGGCCGCCCCCGGGCCCCTGGCTCGGTGTGGTACCTTCTCGTCTCTTCTGGAATGTTCCTGTGTTGCCGTGGCGTTCATTCTGGCATTCTATGTTGCAGTGTAGCTCAAAAGTGTGTCTTTTTCCGGCGTTTACCTGCAAAACCATTGATTCACCAAAACTCGTGGAATTCGTTAGTTAAAGCCCTACTCTAGGTAGATGGATTGGTTTTATACCATTTTGGAAGATTAGTTGACGGTTGGATTTGATCATTAAGGACCGTCAACATCCACCATGCTCACATGCGCTAGCTTGCCCGCACTGCTGAGCTCACCTGCATTGCTATCCTGCCAAGGCCACCTCCCGTGGCGTCGCTGCTGTCCTTAGAGGAGGAAGACGATGGACATATAGGAGAGAGAAAGGAAAAAAACAACATTTATTAGGCAAAAAAATCAGCAATGTGTGACGTAGTCTTTTTACATATATGGTTTCTTATTGATATGGCTGCTATGGAAATATGCGTAGTTTCAACCATAGAATTACCTAAATGATCCATAGAATTACCTAAATGATGCAACGTGCCTAATTTACAATGTAGCATTCCTATCCTCTCTAAACAAAGCCTGCATTGTTCCACTGTTGGTAAATGTTTCAGAGCTTGTGGTTCTGGTGCAAAACACTAGGGAGACCTCGTGCTTTAATTTAATTTAATTCCCAAATGTAAATAGGTGTCTGACCTTGACGGAGGATCATAGGATGGGTTGATCCCGTACATTTGCTTCATGAGTGGCAAACAGGGATCCATGGTTTAATTCCCGAATAAATTTAATTTAAATGGAGCCCTAGCCATGACGAAGGATCAGAAACTGAAACTGAAACGCACACATACAACCATATTCTTTGGCATTGTCGGCGACGACTCCCCACGCGTCCTTGTCGAGGCCACCTCTCCTGGCAAGTAGTAGTGTGATTCGATATTCATTCATGTTCATGCAGTGGAAACGAGTGTATCATCAGCCGACAAGGTAGGTTGTTTTAATTATGACCAACTTGGTGTCATGTTTACTTTGGCATATTAAGCTATGTTAGCGTATCCTCAAGTCCTCCGATAGACACTAGTACACAGAGCATTTGTACAGGCGGCTCCAGACGCCTCTTCACAGGCGTTCTGGGGTACCGCCTGTGCGGGAGGCCAGTGGAAATGGAGCATTTCCACTGGCGTCCCGCTGTCCACCGTCAGTAGAAATCAATTTTCACAGGCGGTTGACATAACCAAAACCGCCTGTGAAAATAGTATTTTCACTGGCGGTTAACAGAACAAACCGCCAGTGGAAATACCATTTGCACAGGCGGCTGGTTATGCCAACCGCCTGTGAAAATATTTTTCCCATCAGTTTTAAATTTAAATTTGTAAATGTGAAACGCCCTCCTTCCCTCCCTGTCCCTCTCCCTCTCCCTTTGTCTCTCTCTATTCTTATGTCAATGATCTTTACATGCAATGATAGGAATACAAAAGGCTATTAAATTATGCTACAAAGGACCAATATAATTATATACATATACACACCATTAACAATTTAATTTAATTACAACATTTATATATACATCAATATTCATCACAGTTGTTTTGCGGCCACGACAACAAAGTTTTTCATCGCAAATGATATGATGATTCTAATAATCATCTCGACTTAGTTTGAGAGCGCTAATCTCTCTTAGCGCTCTAAACTCTGGCCTCGCTAAGACGCTATCCGGTTCGTGGTATTTCCCCTCGCTTGGAATGATTTCCTTCATGATGAAGGAGCACATCCTCGACTAGTTCATATAGATTTTTTTTTTTAAGTGAGGTGTTTGGGCTTGGATGATTCTCGCAACCGCCTGGGAAAGGAAGTTTGTAGACATCATATGTTTGCACTTGGTAACGACATAAATATAGCGTGACTATTAGTTATACCTTATAAGGGTTTTTTTGCGGTACCGTCCGTTTAGTCTCATGAACTTCGCACATTAGAATCCACGATTATGGAGCCAGGTGGTTGCTTGTGGCACTACATAGAGGAGAAGTTGTTATTGACTTGCAACATCGTCTTAACTACGTCTTGTACATACATGTTCTGGCTTCATATCTTACTTATCGGCCAGTTATGAAATATTCTTAGTTCCTCGCCCTTTCTGGATAAGTCGAACTTCCCACCCTTCAACTTGTACCACCTGTAAACCCTATGGTCTCAAATAGAATTAGTTAGTTTTTCGTAACTTTGAGCTATAAAAGTATGTATACAAGTATGTTAGCTTACCGTTCCAAGATGGTCGTGACCGTTGCATAGCTTTCAGGTCTATAATCTGCAGAGTCAAAGACCAGCATCTTTCCGTCCCTAAGATAGATATAGAAGCATATCCAGTGGTCGCTGCAAGAATGGACCAGAATTGTCATGTGTTTCTATTCATATTGTTAACGTGATTTTTATATATACACTCAGACTTACCCGAAGTTGTATGGTGCAATTATCACTTTCCTATTTTGGAACTGAAGAAATGCATTTCCTATGTACGCGGCGTATATAGCCTCGTGTCTCTTCTCCAAGTCTTCTTTCTTCTTTGCAGCTTCTTTTTCTGTTAACCCTTGTAATTCATCGCTGTCATGACCAATCCGGAAGGTGTGCTCGTTCTCACAGATTTTCTTTGGGCTAAGGTACCCAGTTCTCTTGCTTTCATGTTTGTTTGGTCCAGGGCCATAAGTGGTCTCGTCGTTATCATATTCCATTCTGCATGGCATAAGTGCATGTCATCAAAGGGATATCTTAGTAATACAACTCAATAATACTAAAGGATGAACATGTTAGGACGAGTGAGACTTACAATGCAAATAATGTTACGAGCTGAACATCGAACCGCTTGAGGTTCATCATCAACCAAATGTCTTCGAAGGTTACAAAAGCGGTATCTCGTTCACTTCTGAAAGCAGAGGGTGGTATGCTTACTTGGATCGTGTCGATGCCGACAGAAGCAGCTCTCATATACCGGTCATGTAGTCTTTTTATACCAGTGGTAGTTTCTTGATTTTTCCCAACTAAGGAGAGGCCCGCCGGTATGTATCTGTCAGGGACGTTTTCATAATCCTCCCATGTGGGCTTCCTGATCTGTAAGACATTGATCTCTGGGCCTTTTGACGACCTCTCCTGCTCAGCTAAGTCAACGATCTTTGACTTGCGGCTTTGTGCAATCCCCTCGATAAAAACCCAGGCGGTTCCAAAGCAGTTTTTCCTCTTTGGCTCGAAAGGGGAGATCAATTTGGGAATCGGAAATTTCTTCTTTGGTGGTTCTTGGATCTTTTTGGGGGCGGCGGTGGTGTCCAAGGCGATTGTTCGAGGTCATGAGGTGGTGGGGAAGCACGAGCTGGATCATTGAATGTTGGGGTTTCAATAGGATTGGCTTGTGGTGGTGGAGATCCCAGTAGGTTTAGGTGATGACCGTGGGGTTTCAACAGATTGGCTAGCGGTGATTGTATATTAGGTGGAGGAGATTGGGGACATGGTGATATCGGGGTTGGGTCCGGAACAACTTCCACATGCTGTGACTCTTGAGTTTCTGGCAACACTTCAGCGGTTGGTGGTTGCTGCGGTTGTGGTGGCTGCGTCAACTCCACGTCTCGTCGAGGCCATAGGATGAAAGTGTTAATGGCCTGTCCGAGTGTCTCAACATTGTCGGGGCCGGAATTTCAAGCACATCTTCCTCATAGCCAGGGACGACCGTATGCACTTCGACCCTGCAGTACTCTTCTGGTATGATGGTATGGTGGTAGTCACGTCCTGGGATTGCAAAGCCCGTGGCAACTTCCTTTGTACGAACATGCTTCATACCATATCGTATCAGCAATTTGTAGGGTGTCGGTGCTTCGATATCATCCACTGGGAAGCGGTCTTTGTTGCCCGTAGACCCCACACTGCTTGGAAAGCCAGGTGATTGTGTGGACATGGCAGGAATCATCTCCTGAGGACCAGCCGCTTGCTGTGTGGGGACGATCTGCATCTGCGGACCTTGTGTGCTCATCTGTTGAACAGATATTGCACTAGCTAGCTTCTCAGATTATCGAGGATCGGGATTTGTTAGGAAATCAGACATCATGTTCTTGAATTGTTCCTTAGCCTGCTCCTCATAGAAATCTTTCATATGTTCCTTGTATCGATCTCTTTTCTTGTACATGCCCAACCACTCTTCACCAAATCCCTCTTTCCATCCCCTCTTCGATGATATTCCTCGTACACGACCAGGATGCTTAGGGTTGCCTAGACCTATAGTCAAGATGTCCCTCTCCCTTTGTGGCTTGAATCTTCCCTCTTTGACATCCGCGGCCAATTCCACATTTTCTCTACTGTTGGTGTCATTTCATCGGGACAGTTCAAACCGGTAGAAGTTTGTTTTGTTCCTCTAGCTTTCAGCCAATTGCCGTCCTCTCACCAACTTCCTCTGAGAGGACAGGCTTACCTTGTTTCTTGAGCTCTTCCTCCTCTGCCCGCCACTTCGGAATCTGCAGCTTGTAACCACCTATGCCAAGGTGGTGGTGGTACTTGTTCTTCTTTGCTAGCTCTGAAGCGGCTTCGCTCTTGGCTTGGAAAGTTGGATCTTTCTTCTGCTCCCTGAATACTGCCCACTGACCAGCGGTGATCTTATACTTACTCGTTGGATCCCTACCCTTCTTCAGATATTTGATATTCATTTCTGATCTATAGTTTCGGAATGACGTTGGAACCTGCTTGAAGAAATACTCTTTCACAATTTTATCAGTCCCCGTAGGGATGACAAACCTTTCACCGAACTTTCTCCATAACTCTTTTCGTGTATCATTCCCAACATCCGCCCACCTCTGGATTGTGATGTCAAGCTTATCCCTGACCAAGAAACCAATCGCATTTCTTATTTTGGCCGCCACCGCATCTGACACTAATGGCTCTCCTTTTGGGCTTATGTCGGGAATAACATAGGTCTGCTCTGGCCACTTGTTCGTCCCTCTTTCACCTCGTTTTCGATCCGTGCGTTTCCTTTTCTTTGACTTCGAGGTGGTTGTCTCGGTTGTTTCTGGGGCTTCTCCTTCTAGCACTTCTTCCTCCTCGGCCAGAATCTCCCGCAATTGAGACAAAACCTCCTGCACGATATATGCAACGCATCATGGAGCGGAGCCTATTTTTACGGGATGAATGAAAGCATTTGTATGTATGTAATAACTGTACCTCATCGATAGCTGGATCATAATCTGGGTCTACACTACGTTGAGGTTGTCTATCTATGCTAGGGCATGGATCACTTCGGTTTCCGTCATCTTCTTCTTCTTCCAACATGTCACCATGGTAATCTTCCTCTTCTTCTTCTTGTGCCGGTGGATTTGTAGTTCTAAAAATGCAAGACCAATAAGTATGTGGTTCTTCATTTCTATAATTCATTGTTTCACTAAACGTAATTGTTTCATACTAACCGTTGGTCCGGAGGTATATCAACCTTATTGGGCGACTCTACGCGCTGGTCATCTGCATGCTCTCCGGATTTTGGAGAAGTCATCTTCTCTTTAGTAATGCTAAGTCATTAAAAAATGATAAGTCATTAGTACACTAAGTCAATAATTCACATATGATAAAGGAAGTACTATTTCATTGCAAAGTACTTAGTTATTTACATATGTACTAGGAAATATTTCACATATGATAAAGGAAGTACTTAGAATAATCATTGCTTTCCTAGAATTGCTAATATCACACATATGATAAAGGAAATAATAGAAAACAACAATATTTATTACATTGACATAAAATATTAACATATCATAAAGGAAAATAATAGAAGGAAAAATATTTATTATATTTACATAAAATATTAACATATCATAAAGGAAAATAATAGAAGGAAACAATATTTATTATATTTACATAAAATATTAACATATGATAAAGGAAATAATAGAAGGAAACAATATTTATTATATTTACATAAAATATTAACATATGATAAAGGAAAATAATAGAAAACAACAATATTTATTATATTTTCATAAAATATTAACGCATGCACTAGGAACTCAGTCATTAATACATTTAATAAGCTAACAATAATAATAAGGTTACAATATGACTATACATATATGATAATAGCCACTAAGTACTTAGTCATTAAAAAATATTTGCATAGCCACTAAGTAGTAAGTATTTATGAAGTACTCTACAATATTAACACAGCCACTAAGTACTCAGTCATATAAATCAATTATTTGCTAATAGCCACAAATACATTTATATATGACACATAAATTTGCTAATTTTTTTATTACAATATTTATTATACTACAAAAGAATATTTGCTATTAATATTAATATTTATATTTATAGCAAATCAATTATTAAAAATCTAGTGCTGTGCCAATTAAAAAAAAACACCGTTGGGCCGCCCATTGGGCGTCTTTAGACGTCTTGGCCGCGCCATGCCCTAGTCGCGGGCGCCGCCGCTAAGCCCCGCCGTTAGCGCCCGTTGGGGCGCGCGGCGGCGCGCCCGCTGTTCGGCCGTCCCGGCGGATTCCGGCGGCCCAGTGGCCGTGAGCGCGGGCGGCCCCATTGCCCTAGCTAGTCGCGCGGCGCCATCAGCGCCGCCCGCCCGGCTGCGCGCCCGCACACGGCCGCCGCAGTAGGGGCCGCCGGCTCTGTTGGGACGCCGGTAGGGTCGCGACTCCGGCACAGGCTCACCTACTGGGGAAGGGCGGCGCGGAGTCGAGGCGGCGGTTCGACGGCGTGGCAGTGGACGGGCGGCGCCCAGCGGCGAAGACGGCCGGTGGTGGCACGGCGCCGGGCGAGAAAGCGAGTTGGCAGCGCTACCGGAGGTGGTCAGGAGGTGCTCGGTGGCGGCTTCCACAATCGGTGGCGGCGGAGTGGAGATCGCCGGCGAAATTTGGCAGCCTGGCGGCGTCGTCTTCCTCTGAATCGCGCCCACCGAGATACGAAATTTCCTAAGTCCCGCGCTGTGTATATATAGGGAACGATTTTCACAGGCGGATGTCATAAAGAACCGCCTGTGGTAATCATTTTCACAGGCGGGTCTCTAAGACACCCGCCTGTGGAAATCATTTTCACAGGCGGTTCTCTTAAAGCACCGCCAGTGAAAATGCCTTTTCCACTGGCGGTGCTTTACGAGACCCGCCAGTGAAAATGCATCCAGAATTTTCATTTAGGGTATATTTCTTTGACAATATTTCTTTTAGGTTATTTCTTTTACATTATTTCTTTAGGGTATTTCTTTTAGGGTATTTGTTTGACAATATTTCTTTTAGTATATTTCTTTGGAAATATTTCTTTTAGGTATTTCTTTTAGGGTATTTCTTTGACAATATTTGTTTTAGTATATTTCATTTAGGGTATATTTTTTTGACAATATTTCTTTTAGTATATTTCTTTGGGAATATTTCTTTTAGGTTATTTCTTTTACATTTTTTTTTTAGGTATTTCTTTTTTAGGGTATTTCTTTTAGGTATTTCTTTTAGGGTATTTTTTTGACAATATTTGTTTTAGTATTTTCATTTAGGGTATATTTTTTTTGACAATATTTCTTTTAGTATATTTCTTTGGGAATATTTCTTTTAGGTTATTTCTTTTACATTATTTCTTTTAGGTATTTCTTTTAGGTATTTCTTTTAGGGTATTTCTTTTAGGTATTTCTTTTAGGGTATTTCTTTTAGGCCCTAAACAAGTAGAAATAAAAGGACTTAAATAAGTTGAAGAGTAATACGAAGAGAGATAACAATTAATGAGTACAAATTATAAAGGATAAATTGTTACATAAGACAAAGACTAATATTAAGCTAATATAAAATCTAGCTAGCCAGCTACTGTTCTGCCTTCTCCATCGTGGCGCACCCATGGTAATGAACTCTTGGAGATATTTCGCTCAACATTTCTTATCTTTACTTGATCATTGAAGAGAGACATATGTCCGAAGTGGTTGAAGTCATCTAGATCAATTACACCATCAACTCCTATAGCTTGCTGCTTTCCAGGAAGAACTATATGCTTTGTCTTGTCGCTACTTTTCTTCTCTTCTTTACAAAGGATCTGTTCGGCATAGAAGACCTGTGCAGCACGGTTAGCAAGGATCCAAGGATCATCCTTGTAGCCTACTTTACTTAGATCAAGAACTCTCAAGCCATAGTTATCCACGGTGATATGGTTGTCATCAATCCATTGGCATCGAAACATAGGCGTCTTAAATGAACCATAGTCTAGTTCCCATATCTCCTCAATGAAGTCAAAGTATGTAGCAGTTTCATCTGAATCATTTATGGCCTCGCAACGAACACTACTGTTTTGCGCCATGCTTTTTTTGTCCCTAGAAGTAGTACAAAATGTGAAGCCACTAATGTCAAAGGTCTGCCATGATGTAACCTGGCGAGATGGTCCAGCTGCCAACCTCTTGATAGTTTGTTGCTCAATTGTGTCTCCATTTGGAATGTTCTGCTCCATTAGCCATGTGGTAAATCGACGCTTATGTTCCTTCGATACCCAATCCTCTGTTTGCCCAGGGTTCTGATCGCTTAGCTCTTGTATGTGTTGTTTGATCAGAGGATCCATTATTGAGAGCTGATGTAGGATGCTATGATGCGCCTCGAGGACAATATTGTAGTCCGACGGGATGAATGATTTCCGACCCATCCTCCCACACCCATATAGTCTACCCTCATGTCGAGACGGAGGCAAACCTATTGCAATTTGGTCTTTTAGGCAAGTGTTGCAGAATGGACGTCCGGACTCAATGGCCTCTTCGGTAGTGTATCCCTCTATCATAGATGCCTCAGGACGAGCACGAGTGGCTACGTACCCATTAAGAATTGACATGAAACGCTCATATGTCCACATCTCATGCAAATACATGGGACCCAATGCCTGTATTTGTGGCACCAAATGCACGACAAGGTGTACCATTATATCGAAGAAAGAAGGCGGAAAACACATCTCAAGTTGTGACAATGTCTCCACTGCAAATTCCTAAAGAGACTCCAACTGCTCTTGATCAATTACCTTTTGTGATATCTCGTTAAAAAAGAAGCACAACCGTGATTGCCATCTTTAAGAACACCGGACTTATAGCCCCGATGACAATAGGGAGGAAAGTTGTCGGCATCACATGACAATCATGTGAGTTGTAGTTGGTCGAGTGTAAGGTCCTTCATTGACACAATGCTCTTAATGTTGGAGCGAGAATCCAGCTGGAACTTTCAATTTCTTCAACCACACGCACATGGCATGTTTCTCATCTATACTCAAGTTGTAGCTTGTTTGTGGGGAGGTGGTACTTTCCATTATCTAGCAATACCGGGTGAAGTTCAGGTTTTATATTCAAATTGACCAGTCCTCGACGTGAACTCAATCCTTCCTTTGTCTTGCCCTTTATGTCTAGCAAGGTACCAATTATGCTTTCAAACACATTCTTACGGATGTGCATACCATCAACCGCGTGTCGTACGTCAAGCTCTTTCCAATATGGCAAGTACTTAAAGAAAATTGACATCTTCTTGAATGTAGCCCCAGGGAGTTGGCTTTATATCCTTTCTTACTTTTCCATCTTTTGTCTTCTTACCAAATACAAACTTGATGTTCTTAACTATCTCATATACTCTGTGACCTTTACTATTACCTGATGGAGCAGTGGACCTTAGTTCATCATGATTATCAAAGTACTTATCCATCTTTTCGCAAGCGGTACCTATGACCTTGTGATAAGAAACGCCTGTGTCTCATGTACACTATCTTGTTGGAGGCACTGAGGGACATATAAAATATTTCATCCAAGTATACTACACAACCAACCTTGCCCTTGAACTGTCCTGACAATACAAAGAGAGCTGGGTAATCGTTGATTGTAACAAAAATAATTGCTCTTAGTGTGAATGACTCTTTCCGGTATTCGTCCAACATGGCGACACCTGTATCCCATAATATTCTCATTTCCTCCATTAATGGCTCCAAGAATACATCCATGTCAACACCAGGTTGTGTAGATCCAGAAATAAGAATGGTTAGCAAAAGATATTTTCGCTTTTGTAGCAAGTGTGGAGGCAGATTGTAGATGGTGAGGATCACCGGCCATGTCTTTGTGCTTATTTGCTCCTTTCAAAAAGAGATTCATTCCATCGGTACACAGTCTGCGAACGACATTTCTTGTCTCCTTAGCAAATTCCGGGTGGTCCTTATTGAATTTTTGCCATTGCTTGCCATCTGCAGGATGTCGAAGCTTTCCATCTACTTTGTGCTTATCAGAAGCATGCCAAGTCATAAGCTCTGCGTCCTCAGGGTTTGCGAACAAACACCTCAACCGATCTACTACTGGAAGGTACCACATGACCATAGCAGGAACCCTTCTCTGTGCGTAGTAGTCTTCTTCTTCATTTTTTTTAGTGCAGGGTTTTGAACTCTGTTGAGTCTTCTTTCTCTTTTTCCCTTTAGAAATGGAGGCTGCATTCTCTTCTTGTAGATAGTCTTTTTTCGTCTTGTACCGACTTGCACCACAATTTGGACAGTTGTCCAAGTCTTTGTAATCACCTCGATATAGGATACAGTGATTTCGACAAGCGTGGATCTTCTGGACACTCATAGTAAGTGGACTGATTAGCTTCTTTGCATAGTACGTGTTAGCAGGCACTTTGTTCTCCTTTGGAAGCATATCTCTGAGAGTACTCAATAATGCATCGAAGCTGGCATCGGACCATCCATATCTTGCTTTCAACATCAACAGCTTCAGCACAGACCGTAAAGTTGTGAACTCTTTTGTACAACCTTTAGTCTCATCGTACAATGGCTCTGCTGCTGTCTTCTCCAAGGCCTCCATACCTTTCATAAAGAACATTGATGGATCTGTATGACGACGCAATAGTGCAGCCATCAGTTCCGCATCTTCATCCATCATTTCAGTTCTGTTGTCCTCGGTTCCTCCAACATTCGCATCATCATGAACATCAGGCACAACATGTTCACTCTGCTGGGGACAATGGTGATGAGTCTCATGTAGGAACTGACTAATATCATCAACAAGCATATCTGGGCCATTCGCTCTGAGGTTCGCAGGGTCTCTAACTGTATACGGCGTAGAGCTACCCTCTCCATGCTTTGTCTAAATCAAGTAATCTTCCATAAATCCTCGGCAGACCAAATGATTTAAGATTGGTTTTGTGTCTTCATAAACAACAATATTCCTGCAATCTGAGCAAGGGCAATATATGTGTCTCTTCTGTGTTCTCAAAGCATGGTTTTTCACAGCATCGATAAACTTCTGAACCTCAGGTATGTATGATGGATCTACTCTGTCTAAGTTATACATCCAGAAGGCTCTATCCATCGTTACCTATTAAAAAGTTTAGTAGATTTATATATTGTAAACACTACAAAGTAGACATAGATGTTTATTTATATTAATTATTAACTAACCTTTGTATGATCAGTATACTCGTTCAAAAGAGTATATATAGATGAAAATGACTCCTCACTTGTATATTTCTGAAATAGTACATATCCGAGCAAGACTAGTTACTAATAAAATAACCAGCAATACTTTATTAAACAATATATAGCAAAACAACTAAAAGCATCAATTTATTAGATGAAACCAAAACTATTAAAGCAAGACTAGTAACTAAAACCTTAATAAAAGCCTCAACACTACTTAATTTAATGAAACAAAAATCAATAATTAAACAAAAACTAATTCAAAGCCTCAAGATCTAGACAAATTCTAAATAACTAAAACTAGATTAATTAATAACAACCTAGCTAAAAGCATCACTACTAGCTAATTAAACTAAATATGAATAAACATAACAAAATAATTAAAGCATCAATTTTTTAGATGAAACCAAAAAAATTAAAGCAAGACTAGTAACTAAAACCCTAATAAAAGCCTCACCACTACTTAATTTAACGAAACATAACTAAATAATTAAACAAAAACTAATTCAAAGCCTCAAGATCTAGAAAAATTCAAAAATAACTAAAACTAGATTAATTAATAACAACCTAGCTAAAAATATCACTACCAGCTAATTAAACTAAATATAAATAAATAACACTAAACAATTAAATAAGAGTAGCTAATAAAACTTAAAAAGATAAACCATAGCTACAAAAGGTGAACTCCTAAATAAAAAGTGACTAGAATTATTGAAGAAAAAAACCTAGCTACTCTTCTCTCTCTTGAGCTCTTCTTTCTCTTGAGGTGAAACCCTAGATCTCTAAAGTGGTGGGAATTGAGGAAAAAGAAGGAAATGAGGTAAGAAAGACATAAACTAACCTTTTTTAGCTACCTCCTCTAAAGAAATCAGGATCAAAACCTCTCCCCTTGTATTGGCTCAAATCTAGACCTCCAAAGCTCCAGCAATGGCTAAGTGCTCGGCCTACAGTTCTGTTGGAGGTGGAGAGGAGGAAGAAGGTGGGTATATATAGGTGAATAACAGCACAGGCGGTTGACATAAGCCAACCACCTGTGAAAATGTCCCATGTTTTCACAGGCGGCTGGTGTTAGCAACCGCCAGTGATAATGGTCATTATCACTGGCGGTTCATTATGCAAACCGCCAGTGTAAATGTGACCATTTGCACCGGCGGTTGGCATAATGAACCGCCAGTGATATTTACTTTTTCCACCGGGCGGTTCTAAGGCTGGGGAGCGCTGGTCGATTTGCGGGCGTTTGTCAACTAAAACCGCCTGTAAAAATGAAACCCCACCGTCAACATAAATACTCTGTGTACTAGTGAGAGAACCAGCTCATGTATCAAATGCTGACGATAATGTGGTTGATAGACGTCACGAAACTTTGGTTGTGAATAAAACGCTGCTGAATACAAACATGTTTCCAGACTCTTGTGCTTTTGTTGGAAAACACTACGGGATCTCACGGGCATAGGATCGGAGAATCCTGTATATAATGTTTATGCTAATTCTACACGGTGGAACACACTAGGGATGTGAAGATTTATATATATTGTCGGACTTTGCTCCCATTCGATCTTCCACCAACCTGCTGCTCGCTCATTCTTATCTTCAACTTAAGCTTCCACCAAAAGAGAAAACAATCAATAATAATGCCTTCAGGAAAGAATCTCTCTGCAGCCGTGCTCTTAATTGTCATCGTGGCCACCGGTATGTCCCTGCACATGTATGAACTGTTGGAAATATAAAACTTAATATGTGTTGTTTTAATTAATTAATCTTTAGGCTAATCAACCATTTTCTTATATGTGATAGTATGTCCAAGGCCTGCGTACACACAAGCGTGTCCACCGATAACTCTTTGCCGGCACCTGAGTGGCAATTATCATGGACCGTGCTTTCGTGACTACGGTTGCTGTGATGTATGCAAACATGAAAGCTTCGACAACTTTTGTGGAGGTTGTGAGTGGTTCAAGTGCTACTGCTATAGCGCATGCTCCTTTGAGATTTCTGTTGTTGCTAGTGCTCCGATCTATCCATGATGCAATGATCCTCTAGCCTCGTGTTCAGAAATTTTACAATGGTTAAAAACAATATAGACCTTTTATTGGATGAGATCAGACGATGAAAAAATAGGAAGTACCTAACTAAAAGTATCTAGAGGTATCAAATTAAATGGGACCAGTACCATATTTGGCATAATCTATTATTATCTATCTTTTATTTTATTTTTCAAATAAGGACAAAATAGTCATACACTCGTACTTGCGTGCATGCTAGCCAGCTTTCATATGCTTGTCCACACATACGGACGTGCATGTGCTAGCTTGCTTTCCGGCGCTTTCAAGCACAATGACCTCGATCCCCACCGCCGAGCAGGCAGCATACCGCCTCGTGGGGCACTGCAGCTTCGTCCGCGTGAACCAACGCCTGGTTGGCTTCCACGGGGAACACTGCGCAAGCGTCCCTACTGCTTTCTCGGGCACCCTCGTGTTCCCCTTCACGGCACCGACACCGCCACCGTTTGGCTGCCCTCCTTCTCCGTGTCTGCCGCGTGGCGCTTCGCGGCCAACCCACAGCCATCGCGCTCTGCGTCGCCGACACCGAGGACGCCTTCTGCGCCAGTGTCGCGGCCGGCGCGTCCCCGGCGTTCAATCCCATCAAACTCGGCCTCGGCTTCCGCCTCACCGAGTTCGAGCTCTACGGTGACATCGTGCTCCGGTGCGTGAGCTAACTGGAAGACGCGGACGTGCCCTTCCTGCCGGGGTTCAAGGGCGTCAACACCCCCAAGGCGCGATGGACTACGAGTTCAGGAGGTTCATCGATCACATCGTCGGCAACGTGCCGGAGCAGACTCAACTGCTAGATGGTGCTCGCTAACAATGTGGAGAACGTGCTGCTCCCACTCAACGAGCCAGTGCAGTACATGGTCCGGTTAATGCGTTTTGTGGTTAAAAACTGACCCAACCCACAAATGACGTAGTCGAGCGGTTTAAAACCCGCGGTTTCCACGGTTTCCATGGGTTAATTAGACGCTGCGACACGCTAGTAGTAGTACATGCATGCATGCGCTCAATCGATCACCTGCGGCGATCGCCGCCAGCAGCTCCATTGCCACGTCGCCGAGGAACTGCAGGACGCAGCTGGACAACCTAGTGAGCGCCATGGCCCGGGCCGCCAATAGTCAAGTCTGCTCCGCCGCACGACGTCGTCCTCCAGGCTCCGGCGCGCGCATGGCGGCGCATGGAGCTCGCCAGGGACAGCGTCGGCTTGAGCCTCATGGTGGCGTAAAGTCCCTATACTTGGCCTCGTGGGCTCCCATCGCCGCCGCTTGCCGGGTTTTGCCGCTGCATCCGCTCCAATCGTTGCAGAGCGCCTCCAACCGGCTACGCCGGCATTGTCGCCGGAGGTCCCGCACAGCAGCAGCAGCCACCCATCGTGATGTCCGGCATCTGCAGGAGGTGCGGCAAAGTGCTAATGACTGCTACTCGTCCTCAAGCCTGTGCCATAACAGTGTGGCCACCGGCCACGTCGAACACCACGGGTTAGTTGGTTACCAACCGTACCCAAACCAACCTGCTTTCAGATATGGTTTTCGCTGGGCTGGTTTGTGGGTTGGTTCCGGATTAAAACCGGACCATGTACACCAAGCACCGTAGCTAGATACAGACGTTCTTAGCTAGGCCACCACGGCGGCCCTAGCGTGCAGCTCTGGCAAGCGACGACATAAATAAAGAGACAAGAGGGAGCCTGTTGCCGTATCTTCCACAATGTGATGATCATCTTGCCGTGCCGTCAGCAGTGAGGGCATACACGTCACTGATTATGCTTCTACACCCAGTAGGCATGTGTACATATTGTCAGGACTTCCACCTCACGATCGTCCACCAATTTGCTCACTCATTCTTTTCTTTTCTTTAACGCACAAAAAATAACAATGTCGCCTTCAGGAAACAATCTCTTTGCAGCCATGCTCCTAATTTTCATCCTTACCGCCTGTACGTACGGTATACACTACTACAGAATTGGCATTCAGTGGCGGTACATCACTGGCGGTTTGTCTCTAACCGCCACTAAGTTTCATTCACTGACGGTTTGAAGCTTCAAATTCAGTCAATAATTGAGAAACGCTACCAACCGCCAGTGATAGTGGCAATCAGTGGCGGTTGGTATTAGAAACCGCCAGTGATGTATCACTGGCGGTTTGTAGTTCAAACCGCCAGTGATTACTAAATATCAGTGGCGGTTTTGTTTTGAACCGCTGGTGATGTGCATATATCAATGGCGGTTTGGCTTCGAACCGCCAGTGTTTTCCCTGTACATATATCTTCCCTTCCTCTGCTCTCTCCCACAGCTCGAGCACACTACAAGCAGAGGAGCGTTTTCCCACTCCCTCCCCCTATTGTTGCGGCCATTTTTCAGCAAAATGCTCATTGTGGATCTTGTTTTTTGAAGCATGGTCTTGATCTTCTTGGTCTAAGGTAATGCCAAGTCTCAACTCATTCAAATTTGGCTGTTTAGATTCTATTTCATGGCTATATTATGATGATTAGTGGTTCTCCCTTTTTTAGAGACACGTTTCCATTGCATTTGGAGGAAGACATTGAAGTTGTGGTGATTTCTTCTTGCTTAAAGGTTAGTGAATATGTACTAGTTATATTTACTAGTTGATTGCATGGTTGTTTGGATGATTGCTCCAATTGGCCTCTTTCACTAGCTCTTTTATTATGAATGTTCATGCACACAATATATGGGATCCCTACCTAGCCAATTTTGGTCAATGGTGAATTGTTGTGGTTCATTAATTGTCCTAATTTAGAAATTAGTAAGTATTGGCTCCAATTGTGCTTGTACTTCATTTTGCCATGATAAGGTCCAATTATTCTTATAATTTAGTTTAGTTGTTCCTATAATTTAGTTGAGCAAAATGTAATTTAACTTTGTATCGAACAAAAAGTACCCACCCATTTTATTCATAATGGAGCGACATTGTTGATCATGCAGCTAGATTGATGTTGTTGTTAATTAGGTTTCTAAAGTTAAATATATCTGTAATTAGTGGGTCCATTGGTCCTTAAATATAATTTTGCCATGACAAGCTTGGTGTACAATTAATTATTCAAGAAAATAAGGATAAAAAACAAGTGGAATTGTAATCATTGTATGACATTTTTTTATTTGTCTATCATTTTTAATTAAATTTTGGGTGCAGGGATGGATCGAGAGTGGATGTATGGTCTGCGACCAACGGACGAGCGGTACTTGATGGGCATCAACACATTCATCAGTACAGCTGTAGCCAACGCTAGGGATGAACAACTTATATTTTGCCCATGCAGAGATTGCAAAAATCGAAAGAAATGGGGAAATGTGGAGTCTATCCGGTGCCACCTGATTACTAGGGGGTTCATGAGTGACTATAAAATATGGTGTTTCCATGGTGAGGTTGGTGTAAATGTTACGCAAGCAAATAATGATGATGTAACAATGTCGACAACGCACTTAGAGAGCAAGCAACGCATCAACAAAGTGGCCTACGCCGCGGAACCCATAGCTATGGATGACAACGTGTTTACAAATACGTTAGGCGGCGACACGGAGGATGAGGATGGCATTTCTAGGTTGCTACGTGATGTGGAGGGAGGATGTCTTAGTGCTAGACAGGTTGAAAAAGCTAGAGATAATGAGAAAAGATGCCAAAACCCCATTGTATAGAGATTGTCCGGTGAGCAAACTAGAAGGCGACATCATGCTATTAGAGTTCAAGTCTACGCATGGACTAAGCGATAAAGGCTTTGATGACTTGTTAGGTGTAGTGAGGAAACGCTACTACCAGAGCGAGAATGAATTGCCGGAGAAGACATACTTGGCCAAGCAAATGATCCGCCCAATTGAATTTGGAGGTAGAAAAAAATTCATGCATGTTCAAATGATTGCATACTATACCATGGAGACAAATATAAAGACTTGGATACGTGCCCTAGGTGTAAAGCTCCTAGGTACAAGCGGGGTCCATCAAAAGAGGGTACAAAGACCGGAGGAGGACCTGTAAAGGTGGTTTGGTATTTCCCCATAGCTCCCCCGGGTGCATAGATTATTTGCAAATGAAAAGTCAGCCAAGCTAATGCGTTGGCATGGTGAAGAGCGTAAGAAAGATACACCGATGAGGCACCCGGCGGATGGGTCGATTGGAGGACTATTAACACTATGTTCTACAAAAACATCGGGGGGGAAGTAAGACACCTTTGGTTTGCCTTAAGCACTGATGGGATGAATCCATTTGACCAGGTTAGAAGCAATCATAGCACATGGCCAGTGACACTATGTATATACAACCTTCCACCGTGGGTTTGTATGAAGCGGTCCTACATCCAGATGCCACTACTAATACAAGGGCCAAAACAACCTGGTAATGACATCGATGTGTTTCTAGAACCAGTCATTGATGAACTTGTAGACATGTGGCACAAAGGAGTTCCAAATGTTTGGGACGAGTACAAAAAGGAACATGTCACGATCAAGGCGTGTACTTATCGCGACAATTCTGACCTGCCGGGGCGAGGGTGCTTGTCCGGAGAGAAGACGAAGGGATATACTGGTTGTGTGGAGTGCTTAGATGAAACTGATGCGGTACATCTTCCAGAAAATAAGAAGATGGTTTACATGGGACATCGTAGGCACCTAGAGAAGGGTCATCCTTACCGCAGAAATAAAAAAGATTTTAATGGTACTATTGAGCGACGTGGACCTCCAGATTTTCGAAACGGGAAACAAATACTTGAAGAAGTAAGCAAGCTTAGTGTTGTCCATGGGAAGGGGGAAGGGGCAATACAAGCGCCTGCTGATTCAATATGGAAGAAAAAATCAATTTTTTGGAAACTTCCATATTGGCCGCTATTGAGTGTGAGACACTGTCTTGATCCAATGCACATAACTAAAAATGTTTGTGCTAACACACTCAACACCTTGATGGACACTTTGGGGGAACCGCAAAAGGATTCACTACAACGCGATTGGACATGCAACACTTAGGACTCGGGAAGGAGCTCCATCCGAAACTGCGTGAGGATGGACGACTGAACTTCCGGTTGCCTCATGGACACTAAAAAAAGACAGAAAAAAAGAAGTGCTCATTTCTTTCTTCAATGAACTCAAAGTCCCGACGGGACTCTTTGGGGAACACTAAGAGGCTAGTGAATATGAGAGAACTCAAGTTTAACTTTGGATCTATGAAGGCCCATGATTGTCATGTAATTATGACTCAATTTGCTCCCGATTGCCCTTCGGGGTATCCTACCGCACAAGGTTCGAGCCCCAATATTAAAGTTGTGCTCATTCTTCAATGCAATTTCACAAAAGGTCATTCATATGTCCCAATTTGGACCAGCTACAACGGGACATCGTTGAAACTCTATGTAGGCCTGAGATGCATTTTCCACCGACTTACTTCGATATGTCAGTGCATTTGCTTGTGCATCTTGTAGATCAAATTAGAGCCCTTGGCCCAATGTACATGCATCAGATGTTCCCTTTTGAAAGATTGATGAAAGTTTTTCGGAGGTATGTCAGGAACAGATTTAGACCAGAAGGTAGCATGGTCGAAGGATGGTCAACGAGAGGAGGCAATTGAGTTACGCACGTATTACCTTGACATCAATAGAGTTGGACTTCCACAATCTCGATCTGAGGGAAGACTACATGGGGCCGAACGATCGGTGAGAAATCTAATATTGTAGATGACCCCTGTTTCTTTTAGACAGGCACAATTTGTTTGTTCTCCAACAAGCCACGGATGTGATGCCATACATTGACGAACACAAGAAGTCACTACAACTTGATTATCCTAGCGGATCACAGGCTTGGCTTGACAAAAAGCATAGGGCTGAATTCGTTGGACTGGTTAAATAGCCTCATGATTGGAACAAGTACGGGTTCTCGCTTAGATATCTTATCTAGGGGAGCTTCAAGTACATTGGTTAAGTATCAAGGATATGAAATCAACGGATTTACCTTTTACACCAAAAAGCAAGATGACAAGAGCACTAACCAAAATAGTGGTGTTCGTTTTGATGCCCACGATGAAGATGGCAATGTGCTTGCAACGTACTATGGTTTCATAGAGGAAATATGGGAGCTGGACTACAGTCGACAATTGAAAGCTGCTCTTTTTAGATGCCAGTGGGTTAGGCTTGATGCAGTGAACTTAGACAATGAAGGGTTCACAACCGTTGATCTCACAAAAACAGCATACAGAGATGACCCTTTTGTCCTCGCAAAAGATGTGACACAAATTTTCTATGCCCGGGATAATAAGACAAAAGGAAAGCTACAAGTAGCCATGGAAGGGAAAAGAAAGATCGTTGGAGTGCAAGGAGTCACAGAGGACGACGAACAGTACAGGGGTTATCAAGAAATGCCACCATTTTCCGTGAATGTAACCTTACCTATCCTTGAAGAGGGTGACGAACCTGCTTATGTATGTCGGGACCATAATGAGACGACGATTGTACCAGCACCATCAATGTAATATTATTATGAATTTTATTGCTTATCATGTAATCATGTTTGAATTAAATTCTTTATTATCTTCAGTATCTATAATATTCAATTATGTTATGCACTTTTTATGGCATGAAATGGACAACATATTACCTGCAAATTTTGTAACATATTTAGTCCCTCCGTCCCACGATTAATTGTTCTTCTTTGGCTTTCATGGTTATTTTTTTGACTATTTGTCTTATTTAATTTTTTAATACAACTAACAAAATAAATAAGTTATTATGAGAATATGTCTAGTGATAAAATAAATCATAATAAAATAAATAATATTTATTAAAAGTTTTTAAATAAGAGTACATATATTACAAATGGTAATTACCAACATATATGCTTTACACTATTGAATGCACGGCTGTTTTCAATTAAGAATACGATCACTAATGTAAATATGATGAGCAAGAGTTAGAAACGGCCACCATCTTCTTTTAACATGTGGGACCTCTCAAATATTCTGATTCTTCATCACTAGCGGTTCGTAATACAAACCGCCAGTGATGGGACATATTAGTGGCGGTTTAATAATAACCACCAGTGATATTCCATATCAGTGGCGGTTTGGAAACAAAACCGCCACTGATGAGCTAAAAGCCATAAGTCAATACTGCTCCCACCTACCATGTTTTTTTTCATTTATAAGTGTATTTGTATACCACATCTGCATGAACTGCACTATTGGCGTAGTGGCTAAGACCTGTGACTTGTGACCAAGAGGTCAGCGGTTCAAACCGTCCTGGCGGTCCCTTTTTTTGGGATTTTTTTTTACCCTGCATTGATTATTCATAAAAATTATAATAATTCAAATAAAAATCTAAAAAGAGCGAAACCAGTGTTGTTGGATTGGAAATTACTTGATCTACAACTTTTATATGGAAGATTTTTTTATTTGACACTGTTTTCATAATATTCAACATTCAAAGTTTGAATTTTAAATTTTAAAAAAAAAAAACGTAATGACATCAAATATTGATTCCATGTGCACCACTTTATAGATTATGATTTTAGAGAGAGGTAGGAAAAAAAACCACCTGATTTGGAGTTAGTATGAGGGAGAAAAACCTGTTGCAAAAAGGAGGGATGCATTAAATTCAGAAGCAGCCTTGTTCATGTTCAGTTTGTTATGAACTGCTATGTTTTATGAAAAGATTGCATCTTTTCAAATTTGTAACAGGTTTTCTCCCCCTAATAGTAGCTCAAATTTGATGATTTTTCCTACCTCTCTCTAAAATCATTGTCTACGTAGTGATGCACATACAAACACCATTTCGGATCATTTTTTAGTTTAAAAAACTTTGGAAATCAAGATTTGGTAAAAAATGTGACTTTTTAGGGCCTCTTTAACCTCCATTGTGAAATTCATAATAACAACATTTGTAGCCCCAGTCATGGTGCACAAATTGTATTCTTGGAGTTTCCCCATTTGAGGTTGTTTTTGATGTAAACTGCTTTGAATTTGAATGTAGCATGCGAAATCAACTGTTCATCCAAAATTTGAGGCACCAAATCACTTTTATAGAAAAAGTGTTGAATACCAAAGTTGCATAACTTTTCATTTTCTACAACTTTTTTTTAGGTCATTTTGACATTTGAAGAAGTTACAATCCATGTTATTCACAAATGAAAGAATCCATCACAGAGTTTCATGTGATGGATTCTTCTATTTGTGAATAACATGGATTGTAACTTCTTCAAATGCCAAAATGACCTAAATAAAAGTTGTAGAAAATGAAAAGTTATGCAACTTTGGTATTCAACACTTTTTCTATAAAAGTGATTTGGTGCCTCAAATTTTGATGAACAGTTGATTTCATGCTACATTCAAATTCAAAGCAGTTTACATCAAAAACAACCTCAAATGGGGAAACTCCAAGAATACAATTTGTGCACCATGACTGGGGCTACAAATGTTGTTATTATGAATTTCACAATGGAGGTTAAAGAGGCCCTCAAAAAGTCACATTTTTTACCAAATCTTGATTTCCAAAGTTTTTTAACTAAAAATGATGCGAAATGGTGTTTGTATGTGCATCACTACGTAGACAATGATTTTAGAGAGAGGTAGGAAAAAAAATCATCAAATTTGGAGCTACTATTAGGGAGAAAAACCTGTTACAAATTTGAAAAGATGCATTCTTTTCATAAAATATAGCAGTTCATAACAAACTTCAATGAACAAGGCTGCTTCTGAATTTAATGCATCCCTCCTTTTTGCAACAGGTTTTTCTCCCCCATACTAACTCCAAATCAGGTGGTTTTTTTTCCTACCTCTCTCTAAAATCGTAATCTATAAAGTGGTGCACATGGAATCAATATTTGATGTCATTACGTTTTTTTTAAAATTTAAAATTCAAACTTTGAATGTTAAATATTATGAAAACACTGTCAAATAAAAAAAATTTCTATATAAAAGTTGTAGATCAAGTAATTTCCAATCCAACAACACTGGTTTCGCTCTTTTTAGATTTTTATTTGAATTATTATAATTTTTTAAACAATCGGTGCAACCTTTGAAAAAATCTAAAAAATTGTCAACTATTTTGAGATGGCCAAGGATCGAACCCAAGACCACTCGGTGTACAAGCATGAGCAGTAACCAGTCGGACTACATCGGTTGGCAGCAGATTTGTTTAGCAATATTATTTTAGATAAACGTGATGAGCAGAGGCGTTTGCAAACCGCATGTGATACTCCTCGACACTGGCGGTTCCACCAAACCGCCAATGATCCTCCTCATCACTGGCGGTTTTGGAGTTTGGAACCGCCAGTGATGTGCTGGCCGGTATAGATTAGGGCGGGAGCCTTGGCGCCCCCAATTTTTGTATCCGCTCCCGCTCCTTCCCTTTGCCCGCCCCGCGTCGCCGAGGCCGCCGCCGCTTCGCCACCCCGTCGACTTCGCCGCCACCGGGGCGCTCCACGCCCGGCCCTGCTGCACAACTTCTCGGGCGCCGCTGCTGCTGCTGCCAACGCGGGCCCCGCGGTGTTATTTCTGCCGGCGGCTTTCGCGCGCACTGGCCGCGTCCGCCCAGGCCGCCGCCGCTTCGCCACGCCGTCGACTTCGCCGCCACGGGGCGCTCCACGCCCGCCCCGCTGCACAACCGCCGGACGCCGCTGCTGCCAACCGCGGGACGCGGTGTTCTTCCCCCCGGCGGCGGCAAGCCATCCCCACCAAGCCACCACGCGGAGCACAACCCACGCCGGCAGGCTGCTCTACCGCCGAAGGGCTCGGGGGCGGCCGGGGCGCTTCACCGGCGGCCGTCGTCCACCCTTCTTCTTGCGCTGCCGCCACCTAGGGGCTCTACCTCTTTCTCCTTCCCGGCATCCCGGCCACCCCCGCACCACACCGGGGTCTCCACGCCGGCCACCCCGCACCACCGTCACACCGTGAGCCACCGAGGGTGCACACGCCGGGCTCTTGACTTGGATTGCGCGGATTGCTTTGGTAAGCTCACTCCCACCATGAACAGAGCAGCCCCATACTCCCTAGGTGTTTGGTGAAATGTCTCTTCACGATAAATATCCAATCAATTTTGCCGTTAATATCGCTAGGCTTGAATCAACTCTGTGATGAGCTTGCTTGTAGTCGAGTGGCAAATAAATTTAGATTAAAATGGATTTCATACATTGCAATACATGATGTACCTATTTTGCAAATGGTTTAACAACAAACATATTTCCATTCATCACAACATGTTAATTCTTTGTTGCATGGATAGGAATCAATGCCATTCTATGTAGTCCATGTTGGGCGAGAACCGGGTATATACACATCTTGGGATGCTTGCCATGCTCAGGTGAACCGCTATCCGGGAGCATGTTTCAAACGATACGATGATGAAGATGAAGCTATCTTTGCCATGTATGGTGCATGTGCCCGGAGTGCACAGTACGCCAAAGAAAACCTTAAAACGCCGATTGAGGATAAGCTAGTTCCCACCGATATGGAAAATAGGAGTGTTAGTTATTGGTCTTGGAAAGATGTCATCATTTTTGTGCAAGCTATGGTCATTGCATTTTTTATTTGGTTGTTCATGTAGACTTATCTGTATTAAGCAAATTAAATTTGTGGACATGTTCTCTAATCGGCTTTGGAACGTTAGTATTATCATGGCAAAACTATGTGTGACTTTGTATTACAATTATGGACATTTTGTATTAACCGTTTTCTAGTTACATATGAAATGTTGTATATGATGCTAACCCTATGTTGTAGCAACACTTACTTAGTACTTGATTTGCCAACAGTCATGACTCATCGTCGTGAGTTTTACCCGTCGAAGAACCAATAGGGACCAAGAGGAAGCGCCTAGGGCGGACCAGCAGCACGATCGAACAGATGAAGTAGATAATAATCGCGAGGGTAACAATGTGGACGCATGGTCCCCTTCTTCTTGTCTACAACTAGAACAAGAGGAGGAGGTAATTTAGTTGGAGTACAAATCCATATCCACACACACACACAAATATTTGTTTGAGCATCCTTTGCTTTCCCCATCGGGTTCAAACGAGGAAAGGGCGTGGGGCGGACATTGCTTCCTAGTAGTACTAAACACTATCACATCACCGAGTTTGACCAAGTCGGGGAACCGGTAGAGCCAATCGAAGTGATGGGACCATACAAGAGTATCATTGGAGTGCTAACTCGAGAGTACATCCCTTTGAAGTACAGAAGGTGGAATGGGAAGGATGAGAATGAGTGGAAGGTTCCAGAAAGTGAGAAAAAGATAGTGTGGGATGCTCTCAAAAGCTATTTCACATTCCCACCAAACTGTGATGAAAGAGTTGTGAAGAAACGAGCCTACGAGATCATGGGCACAGCATTTAGGAGTTTTCGGTATTCATTGCACAAGAAATACAAGAACGGTGGCAGGCCAGATTTTGAGGGGGGAGAGTATATTAGACAGGCGCAGTATTGGGATGATTTCATTTCATACAAGGAAACACCCGAGGCCAAGGAAATGAGCGAGACAAATAAAGCCAACTCAATGAAGTCAACCAATCCTCATCACCTTGGCTCACGTGGGTATGCAAGGAAGGTTCCGAATGGGAGTCCGAGGTTCAAAAAATTCGTGGCGTGGTGTACAGACCCCAAACCGAGAATTGGAATCGAGGTCCATACATTTCCTCCTAGCAAGGGGCGCACGGTACAATGAGGACGGGTCACTTTCATCCACCAATCAACCCTTGAATGAGGTGATCCAGAAGGTGTCGTCAATAACCGAAGAGGTGAATAAAGGAACAATCCAGGTGGATAGAGAGAATGACGAGCTAACCCTCGCACTTGGAAACAAGGAGCACCCTGGACGCACAAGAGGAGCTGGGGTTATTCCTTGGCAGGTGGCCTTTGGAGAGGACTCTTCATCGTATCGTAGCCGCTCGAGAGCTAAAGCACGAAGGGAACAAGACTACGAACGACGCTTCAACGAAATGGCAGCAGAAGTTGAAGCACGAGTTGAAGCAAGAGTAGAAGCCCGTATCGAAGCACGAGTTGAAGAACGAGTCAGTCAGGTTCTAAGAAGCATAGGAACCACCACCCCAGAAGACCCTGTTCCGACCAGCATGAGTCCTGTCCTGAAGGGCCGTAGTAGCTGTGGGTCAACGCCTTTGGTGGACGAGGCAGAGGCTATTGCACCACACCCGTTGGATGACATCACTGAATCTGTTAATGTGAAGCTGTACATCCGCCAGCAGTGGACAACTGACAAGGTGGCAACGGGTCAGGCCTTTCCTCGAGGTAATGGTGAGGTTCATGGACGTCAATGTCCGCCGGGGTATGCTAGGGTCAGCATTGATTCGATACTGGATAAGAAGTACAACAAGATACACATTGATTGCCCTGTAGAAGCGGATAGGCCTCGTCTTGTACAAAACAAAGGGAACTATTGTGGCTTGGCGAAAACGCTTCATTAAAATTTGGACTCACAGGCGTCATCGGATGAAGATGACGAGGCATCGATACCGATAGGGGCGTAAAACCCCAAGGGAGAGGTCTACACCTCCAGCCCCACCTCTATCGCCATTGACCTATACAAGAGAAAGTTCTCCACATCTACCCCCACCTCCAGAAACAAGACAAATGTCACGACCTCCAACTCCACCACCCTCTAGAAATGGACCAGAGCGGCAAAATAGTATACGCCTCTAAATGTCCAGCACAAATTCGTCGCTCCAACAGACTATCAGGGTCATCCACGCAGAAAAGAGCATCGTCGTCCGTTGATAACGCTCCGAAAATAGATAAAAGGAAGAAACCGGTAGACGCAAGCATTACGTCGTTGATGCAAAAACCGGAGGATAACTCAATTAGCTTGGATAGCATTAAAGCCTTCCATAAGCGAATCGCATCGTACCCTCTTTGGATGGTGGAGACGAAATATGACAGGGCAATCTAAGAAACCGGACATGGAAGAAACGGAGCTTGAATTAGCCACTGCAGAGTTGCTTGAGATAGAGAGGGTGGCTGAACTTATGAATCTCCCCGTGGACCAAGCCGAAATGTATATATGAAATTTGAAACTGCAAAAGAAGCATACAAATTCGGGTTAGGCCGATCATTGGTCCCAGAAGATCAAGTCCGTAAATTGACAACATATATGCAGGACCTGCATAAATATTACATCGCCGATAGTCATGGGGGTACAATCGGCTTTGAAGTCGTTATCCCCGCCGGACTTGTCTTTCATCATCTTTGAGGAGACGATACACCATGTCGATTATGAATGTTTGTTTCAGTTGTACCAAAGACGCGATCTGGACACACAACTCCTGATGTTATGGACTATGTAAGTTGTCTACCAAATACTTATGACATGTTGAAGTACTCACCTACGTCTTCTACATTGTAACATACATCATGCTTTAGCGGTAGTACATCGCAAGAGGTTTCTTGCAGATGCGGCAAAATCAGGTAGGCTTCATTGATCCCGTCTTCGTTAACCAAACAACCTTTGCACTCTGCGCGGCCGAAAGAAACTAAAAGTGTATTGAAATTGGAGATCAAATCGATGTTAGAAAATAATATAGACAATGCAATCCTAGCTTACAACTGCAGGTATGTGTCTTATAACATATTTGTTTAGACTTTCATTATATTTTATAATATCTAACAACACCTTTGTTCTTTATAGCAATCATTTCTTTTTCGTTGATATCATATTTGGAGAAGATCGGATAGAGGTGTGGGACTCAAAGAAAAAAAAAGCTTTGGAGCTTTTAAATCCCCTCATCAACCTTCTCAATGAGTAAGTTGGAGGCATCATTAACATAGTATTCAATTGACATAGCACATTTTATTACCTTTGCACACTTTATATTGATGTAGTATCAAGGCGGAGTTGGACGGGCATCGGAACCGCCTATTCCAAGCTTATCGTTCAGATTTGCAAACCTTGGACCAGCCGGACGGGAACAATCACTGTGGATTCTATGTAATGTGGGCAATGTACAAATTCATGGGAGGAAACACTAAAAAAGCAGATGCCATGGTATGTTGCTTTGCACAAAACTTAAGAATTGAATACGTGTGTCTTAATTCTACGGAATTTAACACCATCTTACTTACAGCGCAAGAAGCTAGGAAAAAATAATTTGTTACACTTCGAGATAAACGGACTAAGTGGGGAGCTAGCAAAATTCATATTGTCTGAGGTCTTGAGCAAGAACGGATCATTATCAATCACTGCGGCAAAACAGTACAAGAAGAATTATGGTAGAGAGCATTTGGATAGGCTACTGTAGTATTGCTAGCATGAGCAACATTTGTAATATTTGTTTTAGTAATACTCTAATTAGTACTGTTTTATTGTAATACTCTAATTAGTACCTTTTTATTGTCATCCTAATCTGGATTAATTTGGTTTTGGCAGCAACGTGCCCCGAATTAAAAATAATAAACCCAAAATATTAAAAACCGCCAGTGTAAAATACTGAACCGCCAGTGTTAACTAAACTTATACTGGTGGTTTGTTTCTTCAACCGCCAGTATAAGTTTAGTTAACACTGGCGGTTTGAGACACAAACCGTCAGTGTTTGGTAAACTAACACTGGCGGTTCGCGTTACAAACCGCCAGTGATTGTTCAGTAACACTGGCGGTTGGTGGTTTGAACCGCCAATGTTTCTCTACTAAACACTGGCGGTTCATTATAAAACCGTCGAGTGATACTTTCCCATCACCGGGCGGTTTTTAAAACCGCCAGTGATGGCCGAATAGCATCACTGGCGATTTGGTTGTGGCGGTTCAAAATCCGCCAATGAAGGGGGTTTTGAACCGCCAGTGATCTTGTACTCTGTAGTAGTGATATAAAACTTAATATATTGTTTTGATTAATCTTTCAACTAATTAACCATGTTATCTTGCATGCATGTGCTAGTATCTTCAATGCCTGCTGCATGCACGTAGAGTTGTTCCATTGAGAGAGTGGCAGCCTCTGCATCGATATCTGATGGAGCCAGGACGTTGCTCCCACATGGGCATTATCGCGGTAGGGATGGTGACGATGTGAGAAATATCCTCTGGAGAACCAGTAATTGAAAAGAACATGTTTCATATGATCTATGTATGAATGTTTTTGGTGGTACATACAGGTAAAAGTGAGTACACTCCCACGGTTATAAATTATGTCACTTGGATATTTTTTGGTATATATATCCATTTTGTCATGCATCTAGATATATATAGAAAATTTTATGTAACAAAAGAAATCAAAGCGATATATAATTTAAAACAGAGGGTGTATATCCTTTATTTATACTTGAAATGTCAGCGTGCACAGAGGCAGAACAGGGGCAGCAGGGGCCATGGCCTCCAACAAAAACAATGAATTTTTTATATACTATGGCAAAAAAATCAATTTTCATAAAATATTCAATAAAATTCAATTTTTTATCAAAAATTCAATTATACGTCACAAAAATTTCTTTGCTCACCTATTTTTATGGTAATATTATGATTTTTGTTATAAATACTAAATATAGATGTGTCTCTTGTGTCCGAGCGCCTAAGCCACCGGAGACCTACACTTGCCATATCCAATGAACAATCGTGATGATTGCCATGGTTACTGTTGACGGTAATTAAACGTTCATCTTACACTGTAAACTAAATACATAAAAGAGGTCACCAATAGTAAGATAGGGATTTTAACTGATAATTTCTATTAGTTTTAGTGATTTCATATTTTCTCGCAGGGGTAATTCCGAAAAGCATACAAAGGAGGATTAAAACGTGTAAAAAGACAAAACTTAACTCTGACGAAACACACGTTATCGGACTCTAAAAGGTACTAGAAGGGCACCACGACAAAGATGGGCCTAAAAGGCCACAGTAGAGGGCTGGCCGGCACCCCCTATGGGTCGGTCGGCACCCCTTTTTCGCGGCCTCGCCTCCGTATTATGGAAGCTTCATCCATCGCCTTTGAGGATACATATCCACCATATGTGAAGTCGGTTTGATCCAAGGGCTCGTATGCATGCCACTAGACTATATAAGGAGACCCTTGGCCCCTGTCTAAGGCATGCATTCCTGTAACCGTAATTCATTATCTCTAGTTAGATCAACTGAGAGGGGTCCCCATAAAAGGATCTACCTCTAGCTATCAAGAGAAAATTAGTCTTCAATAGGTTTAGTCTCTAGAATTAGAGGGAGGAGTTAGAGAATTAGAGGGAGGAGTTAGGGAGTAGAGTTTTGGAGGAGTTTTAGCCTGTTGGTGCTTCTCTTCGGTTGTATTCTCTGGGGTCAGGTTCCTTCACATGGAACTTGCTTCTAAGATTTCTTCGATCATCAACTTCTTATTTTCAAGTAAGCAATGTGTTTATATTGTTCTTCTAGATGCTAATTCTCTTAAGTGCCTTAATCTTTAGGCCCTATAGATTAAAGTGGTAATTATAGGTGTAAGCGTGGTGCTTAGATCTAGATTATCTGTGAAATCTAGTGAAGGTGACCTTTGTAGCTTTGTTGAATCCTCTATAGTCCACCACCCGTTAGAAGCATTGGTAGCCTTATTGATGCTTGGTAGGGAAGAACTCAGTTTTCTACTCCTATTTTATAAAGTTATCGGCCATGTTAGGACATTAGAAGGCACAATTTACCAAGATTCAAATTAGATAGGTTTAGTAATCTCATTTTATCACGACCTTCTCTAGTCTTGATTTTTATTCCGGGCTGGATTGGACCGTAGTTATACTCACATGTTTTCTTGTGGATACGATATTTAAAACCTCCAGGTGAAATACTAGAACAGTATTATATCTATGCGCTTACGGATATTTATATTTTCCTATGTGTATTTAATTTATACCAACAATTACGACCCCACAACACATATCCCTATAGAAAGAAAAACACTACGACAGGTTGCTAGAACCGATAAAGGCTTTCTCCCCTAATGGACGGAGCTTCGCCCATTCTAGAATGACTTCTTCCAAAAAACGAAAGTTGTCTAAGGGTTCTACTGGTATTGATCATTGAAGGCTCCTTGTAGTCGATCATCCATTCACCTCGGGCCTTCGCTTGGAGATATCATCGGTGCCTGTGCGGGACGACCCGTTTTGCCATCCTCCACCGAAGGCTCTCCCGTGCCTTTTGTACTGTTTCCTTGTGTCGCTCCTCGGGGACCTTCAGAGTTAATGAGATTCAAACAATCTTCAGTGCCAGCTCCCATGTCACTACCAAGTGATGTAAGACTAAAACTTGTGAGTAATACTATCACTAATGGATTTTGACACCACCCATATTAGTAACATATGATATATCAATATCAATGCTGGTGGGTGATATTAAGAGCTGACAGTGATACCTTTTTCCTTACTATCCGACAGTGATACTCTTATTGTGTATGACGGGAAGATAAGAGAAGATAAGAGGAGAGAAGAGAAAAGATGAAAGACAAGATCAACATGCCTAATTTATTACAATGTAGCATCCTTATCATCTCTAAACAAAGGCAGCATGGTTCCCCTGTGGTAATTGTGTTTCCGGGCGTGTGCTTCTGGTGGAAAACACTAGGGAGATCTTGTGCTTTAATGTAATAAAATAGCTAGGTGTGCCTGCCCCAGATGGAGGATAAGAGGATAGGAGGATCCCGTACATTTTCTTATAGGTGGCAAACACTTGAGGATCCCCTGGTTTTGTTCCAGAATAAATAGAAATATATAATTGATGCCTGCCCCTAAATGGTGAATGAGAAACTGAAACACACATGTACAACAATATCCTTTTTTTCTGAATACAGTAGTTTGATTCGATATTCATGCAGTGGAAACAAGTAGTAGGTAGTGTTTGGTTGGATCAACTGTAACGTAAACATAAACAAAATTAGTTCAATTGCATTTCCCGCCGGTAAGGTCTGCAGCTATATAAATTGTTTACGTTTGTGTTACAATCGCTGGAACCAAACACTAGTACACAAAGTATTTGTCTTGACGGCATGGAAAAATTTGTACAGGCGGTTTTAGGAAAAAGGGCGCCTGTGAAAACCAAAAAAGGCCGGTCCCACAACTGGAACCGCTTTGTGCAAATATATTATTAACTGGCGGTTCTCTTAAGTGAACCGCCAGTGTAAATAGGCACATTTACACTTGGCGGTTCACTTAAGGAACCGCTTGTGTTGGTCTAGATTAACACAAAGGCGGTTACTTAAGAAAAAAACCGCCCGGTGTAAATGAGGCTATTTACACAAGCGGTTTTGTTAACGAAACCGCCGGTGCTAATCTTTTTGCACGGGCGGTTCCTTAAAATGAACCGCCTCTGCTGATCCTGCTATATATACCCCACCTTCTTCCCCCTCCTTCTTCCCCACCAGAACTGTAGCCCGCCGCCACCCTCCATTGGTGGCGATTTTGGAGGTCCAGATTTGAGAAGAAACAAGGGGGAGAGGTTTTGGTCTTGATTTCTTTGAAGGAGGTTGCTTAGAAAGGTTAGTTTTAATATCTCTTACCTCTTTTTAACCATTGATGCTCAATTCTAGACACATTTAGGATTTAGGGTTTCACTCTAGAGAGAGAGAGAAGAGTAACTAGCTTTTTGCCATTTTTGATCAATTTTAGCCACAATTTTGAACTAGATTTTCACTTTTGTATCTAGAATTTGGACTTTTAGGTTACATTTCCACCATTCTCTTGCTCAACCCCACTCACTTTTGAGATTTGGGGTTTCACCTCAAGTGAGAGAGAAGTGTAGCTAGGTTTTTGTTTTTTTAATTATTATAGTAATTATTTATCTAGGGTTTCACTTTTTTATCTAGAGTTTAACCTTCAGCGTTTTATTAGTTACTCTTATTTAAATTTTTAGTTATATTTAGTTTAATTAGCTAGTAGTGATATTTTTAGTGATGATTCTTTAATTAGGGTTTCATTTATATATTAGTTACTCTTATTTAATTATTAGTTTATGTGTCATATTGATGATTGAAATTAGTATTTGTTTAATTATATAGTTATGTTTTATTAAATTAAGTAGTGTTGAGGCTTTGATTAGGATTTTATTATTTAGTTTTATTTTAGTTTTTAGGGTTTCATCTAATAAATTCATGCTTTAAATTATTATGTTTAGTTTATTTAGTTATGTTTACTCTTATTTAATTACTTTTTTTTTTGTCATATTGATGTTTGAAATTAGTTTTTTCTTAATTATTTATTTTTGTTTAGTTAAATTAAGTAGTGGTGAGGCTTTAATTAGGGTTTCTTTAATTAGTCTTCTTTTTTAGTTTTTAAGGTTTCATATAATAAATTGATGCTTTAGTTATTTAGTTATGTTTTATTTAATTAGGTATTGGTGATTCTTTAATTAGAGTTTTATTAATTAGTCTTGCTTTAGTTATTATTGAGAGGCATATTTATTTAACTAGTTCTTTTAACTACATATGATTTAGCCTTGGGCGTGTATTATTTGAGAAACATAAAAGCGTGAAGTTCTTTTCATCTATAATTCCTTGAAGGAGTTTGTTGATCATCTTAAGGTTTGTTAATAAATATGACAAAACATTCATGTCTTCTTTTAAGTGATTACATTATTTAAATCTATTAAACTCTATAATAGGTAACGATGGACGAGCATTTTGGATGTATAACTTAGACAGAGTAGATCCATCCCTACGTACTTGAGGTCCGTAGGTTTATCGATCTTTAAAAAATCATGCTTTCAGAACACGGACGAAAGCACATATATTGTCCTTGCGCCGATTGCGTAAATCTTGTTGTTTTTGAAGACACAAGTGCAATCATGGCTCATCCGGGTCTGCCGAGGTTTTATGAATGATTACTTGATTTGGACAAAGCATGGAGAGGGTAGCTCGCAACGTATATAGTCAAAGACCTTGTGAATCTAGGTGGCAATGGCCCAGGATATGCTTGTTGACAATGTATGCCGGTTCGGACACGAGACGTAACACCATTGTCCCCAAGAGAGTGAACATATTGTGCCCGATGTTCATGATGATGTAAATGTTGAAGGAACCGATGCCAACGTAACTCAAGTGGAGGATGAAGACGTTGAGAATTGATGGTCTGCTTTATTGCGTCGTCATACGGATCCATCAATGTTTTTTATGAAAGGGATGGAGGCCTTAGAGCGGCAGCAGCAGCAGAGCCCTTATACGATGAGAGTAAGGGTTGCACCAAAGAGTTCACGACATTACGGTTACGTGCTTAAGTTATTGATGTTGAAGGCTAGGTATGGATGGTCCGATGCTAGCTTCGATGTATTGTTGAGTACTCTCGGAGATATGCTTCCTAAGGAGAACAAAGTGCCCGCTAACACTTACTATGCAAAGAAGCTAATCAGTCCACTTACTATGGGTGTCCGTAAGATCCACGCTTGCGAAAACCACTTTGATCTTATATCGAGGTGATTACAAAGACTTGGATAACTGTCTAAATTGTAGTGCAAGTCGGTACAAGACTAAAAAAAGACTATCTACAAGAAGAGAATGCAACTTCCATTTCCAAAGGAAAGAAGAGAAAGAAGACCCAACAGAGTTCAAAAATTTCCAACAAAGAAAATGAAGAAGAAGACTATTATGCCAAGAGAAGGGTTCCACTTTAGTGATGTGGTATCTTCCGGTGGTTGATCGTCATGGTGTTTGTTTGCAAACCCCGAGGATGCAGAGCTTATGACTGGCATGCTTAGCGAGAAGCACAAAGTAGATGGAAAGCTTCGACATCCAAATTGATGGGGACGAAGATGGCAAAAATTCAATGCCGACCACCCGAGTTTGCTAAGGAAACAAGAAATGTTCGGTTCGCACTATGCACTGACGGAATGAATCCCTTCGCCGAAAAGAGCAGCACGCATAGCACATGGCCGGTGCTCCTCACTATCTACAACCTCCCTCCACACTTGTTACAGAAGCGCAAATACCTTTTGCTGACCATTCTTATTTCTGGACCTACACAACCTGGTGTTGATATGGATGTATTTTTGGAGCCATTAATGGAGGAAATGAGAATATTGTGGGATACAGGTGTCGCCATGTTGGACGAATACCTGGGAAAGTCATTCACACTAAGAGCAATTATTTTTGTTACGATCAACGATTACCCAGTCTATTTGTATTGTCAGGGACAGTTCAAGGGTAAGGTCGGTTGTGTAGTATGCTTGGATGAAACTTTTTATGTGTCTCTCAGTGCCTCCAACAAGATAGTATACATGAGACACATGCGTTTCTTATCGAGAGGACATAGGTACCGCTTGCGAAAGATGGATAGATACTTTGACAATCACGACGAAATAAAGTCCACTGCTCCATCAGGTAATAGTAAAGGTCAAAGAGTGTATGAGATAGTTAAGAACATCATGTTTGTATTTGGCAAGAAGACTAAAGATGGAAAAGCAAGAAAGGTTGTGAAGCCAACTCCTGGAGCTACATTTAAGAAGATGTCAATTTTCTTCAAGTATTTGCCATATTGGAAAGAGCTTGACATACGACACGCGGTGGATGGTATGCACATTCGTAAGAATGTGTTTGAAAGCATAATTGGTACGTTGCTAGATATAAAGGGTAAGACAAAGGAAGGACTGAGTTCACGTCGGGACTGGTCAATTTGAAGATAAAATCAGAACTTCATCCGTCTTGCTAGATAATGGAAAGTACCACCTCCCTAAGAAGAAGCTACAACCTCACTACGGATGAGAAACATGCGATGTGTGTTTGGTTGAAGAAATTGAAAGTTCCAAATGGATTTTGCTCTAACATTAAGAGCATTGTGTCAATGAAGGATCTTACAATAACCAACTATAACTCACATGATTGTCATATGATGTTGACAACCTTTCTCCCTATTGCCATCAGGGCAATAAGCCCCATATTCTTAAAGATGGCAATCACACGGTTATGCTACTTTTTTAATGAGATATCTCAGAAGGTAATTGACCGAGAGCAGGTTGGATTCTCTTCAGAATTCGCGGTTGAGACAATCCACGCCTTGAGATGTGTTTCCCACCATCTTTCTTTGATATAATGGTACACCTTATCGTGCATTTGGTGCCACAAATACAGCTTTGGGTCCCATGTATCTGCATGAGATGTGGACGTATGAACGTTTCATGTCAATACTGAATGGGTGCGTATCCACTGCGTGCTCGTCCCGAGGCCTCCATGATAGAGGGATACACTACCGAAGAGGCCATTGATTCCGGAGGTCCATTCTGTAATAATTTTCTAAAAGACCAGATTGCAATAGGTTTGCCTTCGTCCCGACATGAGGCGGACTACATGGGTGTGGGAGGATGGGCCGAAAATCATTCATCCCATTAGACTATAATGTAGTCCTCGAGGCGCATCATAGCATCATGCATCGCTCTCGATAATGGATCCTCTCGATCACACAACACATAGAAGAGCTAAGCGATCAAAACCACCGGGCAAACAGAGGAATGGTTATCAAAGGAACACAAGCGTCGATTCACTTCATGGCTAATGGAGCGAGAACATTCCAAATGGAGAAACAATTGAGCAACAAACAATCAAGAGGTTGGCAACTGGACCATCTCGGCCGGTAACATCATGGCGGACCTATGACATCGGTGGCTTCACGTTTTGTACCACTTCTAGGGACAAAAAAGAGTATGGCGCAAAAAGCAGTGGTGTTCGTTCTTGAGGCCATAGATGATTCAAATGAAAACGCTACATACTATGTGGCTTCATTGAGGAGATATGGGAACTAGACTATGATTTATTTAAGACACCCGTGTTTCGATGCCAATGGGTTGATGACAAACATGTCACAAATGAACAACTATGGCCTAAGAGTTCTTGATCTAAGTAAAATAGGCTACAAGGATGATCCCCGGATCCTTGGTATTCGTCTTTGCCGTGTCTTCTATGCCGAACAGATCCTTTGTAAAGAAGAAAAGAAAAGTAGCGACAAGACCAAGCATATAGTTCTTCCCTAAAGCAACAAGGTTTAGGAGTTGATGGTGTAATTGACCTAGATGACTTCAACCATTTTGGGCACATGTCTCTCTTTGAAGATCATCCTTTGAAGATAAAGAATGTTGAGCGTACCATCCCCAAAAATTCATTGCCATGGGTGCGCCACGATAGAGAAGGCGAACGAAACGATTGGCTAGCTAGATATAGTTAAGTTAAAAATTAGTTATTGTCAAGGCGAGAACAATCTATCTTTTTTATAATTTGTACTATTGTATGACTTGTCTTGGTATTTATTTTCTAATTGTTTAAGTTCTTTTCTTTATAATTCTTACTATTTAGTTTATAATTATTTAAGTTCTAAAACAAGAAATATCCTAAAAGAAAAAAGCTATAAGAAATAACCAACAAGAATAACCTAAAAGAAATTGCTCTTCTTGGTATTTATGTTCTAATTGTTTAAGTCCGTTTCTTTCAACTTGTAAAAAGAAATATTCTATATCCTAAAAAAAAATATTCCACAACATACAATAATTAACCTAAAAAAATTAAAAAATAACCTTAAAGGAATTATCTAAAAGAAATAACCTTACAAGAAATATATTAAAAAGAATTAACCTAAAAGAAATAACCTACAAGCAATAACCTACAACAATTAACCTTTAACAAATAACATATAAAAAAACACCAAAAACAAATAGTCTAAAAAGAAATATAGTACAGTACATATCCTATATAAATTAAATTTTCTAAAAGAAATAACTTAAATATCCTAAATAGCTATCCTAAATAAAATGCTGAAACACATTTCCACTAGCGGTGGTCTTAACCAACCGCCGGTGAAATATTTCCGCAAAGGTTTGTTATGAGAACCGCCTGTGGAAACGATTTCATCGGCGGTGGTCTTAACCAACCGCTTTGGAAATTTTCCACAAGCGGTTCTTGAAGACCCCGCTTTGTACAAACTTTGCCCTATATATACCCCCCACCCACCGGACCGAAAATTTCAAGTCCGGTGGGCGCGATTCTTCTCCGACCAGCCGTCCGTGCCCAGGATTCAGCGCCCCTCCTCCAGACCGCCATCGTTGCCCGGTGAACGAGATCCGCCGCGCCCTCCCTCAATCCGCCCCGTCAGGCGCCGCCCTCCCTCTTTCCGGTGGGCCCACCGGAAGCTGCGGCGCCCGCCACCGTCGAGCTCCCTCCCGGCCATCGAGCTCCGCCCGCCCCGCCCACTAAGCTCTGCCCGTACCGGCCAGCCCAAGCTCCGCCACCGACCTCCGCCCATAATCCGCTCCATCCGAGATACGCCACCGACCTCCGCCCCGGCCTCCTCGCGCCGTGCCTGCGCGAAGCCAAAGACCGAGCTTCGGCGCCTCCCGTTATCCGAAAAGGGACCGAGCAAGGTGAGATGTGATGTCTTTGGGGCGGCAAACGACGGCGGTATGGCCCTCTGACGGTGGTGGCGGTGCGGCCTTGCGCTGGGCGGCGGCGGCGCCGCCTTTATGCTTTCGCCGGGCGGCGCTTGCCTTGCCCTAAGGGCAGTGTTGGGCGACGGCGGGCATCTGGCGATAATGGGCCTTGTTTGGGCCCAAAGGCCCAACAAGGGCCTTTTTAAATTTTCTCAACAAAAAAATCCCAAACATTATGTGTACAAAAACATTAATATGAATCCAAAGATACATTGCTATACATAATGACTTAGTGTAGAACAAATGTGTATAAAAGAAATTGCTTTACTTTGTAAATATGTTTTATTATTTTGTGTAATATGTTTTTGATATATTAATATTATAAAATGGGTAGCTAATGGTTATATGTAATAATTATTATTTTACTTTGTAAAATATTAATATTGTTAAAAAACAAATGTGTATTAATATTATGAAATAATGACTTTGTGTAATACTAAATATTATTTGTATCAATTATTAATGGATACAATATTGTATGTGGCAAGTACTTGTATTAATTATTAATACTAAATATTAATTGTATCTATTATTAATACTAAATATTAATTGTATCAATTATTAATACTAAATATTATTTGTAATACTAAATATTGTATGTGGCAAGTACTTGTATCAATTGTATCAATTAATATTAATACTAAAATTAATTGCATCAATTATTAATTGTTTCAAAAAAGAAATTGTATTAATTGCATAATATAATATTTGTGTTTTAACAATTGATGATCACCATCACGATACTCCCGAGCGAATCATCGTGCCACCATCTTGCGATCGTCCTTCACCGCCCTACATTCACTAACTCCTCCACGCGCTTTATCACAGGTACTTATCTCCTCATGACTAAGTATTATTTAATTAGTGTTATTGACTGCCATGACTTGATTTAGTGTTAGTGACTTAATGACTTAGTGTTATTTACTTAGTGTTATTGACTTAGTGTTATTGACTGCATGCCATGACTTAGTGTTAGTGACTTAATGACTTAGTGTTTTTACTTAGTGTTAATGACTGCCACTGTTAATGACTTTATAATTAGAGCTTGTTTAATTAGAGCTTGTTTTAATTAGAGCATTCTTATAGTATTTATGTACTTAGCACTCTTAGAGCTTGTTTTAATTAGAGCATTCTTATAGTATTTATGTAAGCCAATGATAATCACTATGATCTTAGAGCTTGTTTAATTTACATGTTAATAACCTAGTGTCAACACTTTAATTAGTGTTAATTACGCATTGGTAATGACTTAGCATGTTAATGACTTAGTGTTAATGACTTATTAATCACTATGCTACATATTATGCTAGTGTTAATGACTTTAGTGTTATTTACTTAGTGTTAATGACTTAGTATTAATGACTCAAGTGTTAATGACTTTTTAGTGTTATTTATTTAGTGTTAATGACTTAGTGTTATTTACTTAGTGTTAATGACTTAGTATTAATGACTTAGTGTTAATGCATCAGTGGTAATGACTATATGTTAATGACTTATTATATTTGAAGTTATCGAGAAGATGACGTCTCCAACATCTAAAGACCATCGGGCGTAAGAGCAAAAGGCGTGCGAGTCACCCACTAAGACTCACACACCCCCGGAGGCACGGTGAGTCTCACGGCATTAAGAAGCCTTGCCCTTTTTATAACGTCGAACCCTATCAAAGTAACTAACATAGTTATTGCCATGCATAGAACTGTAAATCCTCTGGAAGAAGAAGAGCAGCGGCGTCTTGAGTCACCCCCTAGCGGAAGAAGGACAAGAAGAAGATTTCCATGGTGACATGTTGGAAGAAGAGGAAGATGACGGCGTACGAAGTGATCCATGCCCTAGCATAGATAGGCAACGCGAAAAAAGTGTTGACCCGGATTATAATCCGTATGATGAGGTATACTCATAATATGAAAACCAACACTTCCCTTCATAGTATTATAGTCATAATGATCCTTACACTCTTCAATACGGATGGGCCAGGAGGTTATGTCTCAAATGCGGGAACTTCTCGCGGAAGAAGAAGACGTTCCCTAAGACGAAGAAGACGTGCCTCATGACGAAGCACCAGAAACGACTGAGACAACCACCTCCAAATCAAGAAAAAGGAAACAGAGTGACCGAAAACGTGGTGACCGAGGAACAAACAAGTGGCCAGAGAAGACATATATAGTTCCTAGCATCGGCCCAAAAGGAGAGCCTCAAGTGGCTGATGAGGTGGCGGCCAAGATAAGGAATGCAATTGGTTGGCTGGTCAGAGATAAATTGGACATCACAATCACTAGGTGGAAGGATGTGGATGCGACTAAAAGGAAAGAGCTGTGGGACAAATTTATAGAAAGGTTTGTGTACCCTACGGGGGACGGATGAGAAACTTGCGAAGGGGTATTTTTACAAGCGGTTGCAACATCATTCCGTGAATCGGGCGATCTGAGATGAATACCAAGTTTGCCAAGCATGGGTACGACCCAACGAGCAAGTATAAGATCACACAAGCGCAGTGGGAGATATTCAAGGCGAAAGAATGACCCACCGCCCAAAGCCAAGAGTGAAGTCGCTTGAGCTAGCAAGGAAGAACAAATACCACCATCACCTTGGCACCGGTGGTTACAAGAAACAAATTCCAAAATGGCAGGCAGAGGAGGAGGAGCTAAAGAAACAAGGGGTTCGTGTGCTATCAGAGGAAGTTGGCGAGAGGTCGGCAAATTGGCTCAGAGGTAGAGGAACAAAACAAACTGCTACCGGTGTGAACTGTCCCTTAGACATCACAGCCCCAGCTGATAAGATGTTGGAGCTAGCAAAGGAGGTCAAACAAGGGAAACTCAAGCCACGAAGGGAGAGAGACATCCCGAGTATTGGACCGGGCAACCCCGAGCATCCTGGCGTGTACGAGGCATCTCCTCGAAGATGGGATGGAAAGAAGGATTTGGTGAGGAGTGGGTGTGCATGTATAAGAAACGTGATCAATATAAGGAAGACATGCAGCATTTTTTTTTGAGGAAAAGGCTAAGGAACAGTTCAACAACATGATGTCGGGTCTTTTTCTAACAAATCCTCGATCCACGGCTGGTGGTGCGTGGTTAGCTAGTGCAAGATTGTTCAGCAGATGAGCACACAAGGCCCACGAGATGCAGCTCGTTCCAAAGACAACCCTTGCCCGGAGCTCGGGGAGATGAGTTATGGCATGCCCGCTCATTCTACTCCTTTTTCCAAGTAGTGTGGGGTCTACGGAAACACACACCGCTACCCCTGTCGATGACATCAATGGGCCGACACCTTGCAAAATTGTCATACGATATGGTATGAAGCATCAACGTACAAGGGAGGTAGCCACAGGCTTTGCGATTCCCTGACGTGACTACCACTGGTAAACCTATACCAGAAGAGTACTTGCAGGGGTAGAAGTGGTGACGGTCGTCCCAGGCTACGAGGATGACATGCTAGAAATTTCGGTCCCGAGGGTATTGAGACACTCGGACAGGCCATTAATAATTTCATCTTGTGGCCTCGAAGAGATGTCCAGATTGACGCAGCCACCACCTTCCACGAAGCCCCCGCCAGAAACTTCGAGGAGTCCGCACTGATCTCGACCGTCAAACAGATCCAAACCCACCATCGGCTTTTCTCTGCCGATCCTTCAAGAACCCCACCGTCAACATTGAAACCAAGCAGGGATCTCCGCCACAAACAAGTCCACCGGTCTATGAGCCTGCTCCGTCCCCCACCGCCACAAACAAGAACACCAATCCATGAGCCTCGCCGTCCCCACCGCCACAAACAAGTACACCGGTCCGTGAGCCTGCTTCGTCCCCACCACCTCAAGACATGGAAGCATCGCCTTGGACACCACCGCCGCCACCAAAGAAGGCCCAAGAAAAACCAGCCGCCACCAAGAAGAGGAAATTTTCTATTCCTAAATTGGTTTCCCCTTATGAGCCGAAGAAGAAAACAAGAAACTCGCCAAATTTTTAGAAGGGATTGCGCTTTCTCGCAAGTCAACTACCGTGGACTTAGCCGAGCAAGAGAAGGCAGATAGAAGAAGCAAAGATCCGAGCTCTAAAGATAGTGAGGCCAACATGGGATGACTATGAAAATGTCCCGGATAAATATGTACCCCCTGGAGGGCCTCTACCGAGTTGGGAACAACTCCAAAAGCTTCCGCCTGGTATAAAAAGACTTCATGATCGGGTACATGCGAGCGGCTCGAGTCGGGATCGACGCAATCCAAGTGGACATACCACCACCTGCTTTCATAAGTGAACGAGACACGGCTTTCGTTACTTTTGAGGACATATGGTTGGCTTTTAACCTTAAGCGGCTCGACGTTCAGCTCGTCACGCTATTTGCATTGTAAGTGTACCTCTCACACTAACATGAACTTTCGTTTATTATTATTGACTTCTATCTTGTGCCTTGCGAGAATGCAATATGAACAAAACGAGTTCGTGTGCGGTCCCGCACCAAACAAGAATGACTTCAAAAGGACTTGGGTACCTAAGCCCCAAAAAAATTTGCGAGAATGAGCACACCTTCCGAATTGGTGACAACAAATGACGAAATTGAAGGGGTTATCAAAGAAAGATAAAGAAAAGAGAAAAATAGAATTGGAGAAGGATCATGAGACTCACTACGCCACATACATAGGCAATGCATTGCTCCAAACAAACACGGGGAATGTGTAGTTGCCCCTTATAACTTTTGGTAAGTATGGGTTCATATACGTACATCGGCTTAAGTATCGGTTTATATAAATGCATGACAACTCGGTTTCGATCTTGCACAAAGTGACCACTTTGGATATGCTTCTTCATTTATCCTAGAGACGGAAGGGTGCTGGTCTTGGACTCCGCCGACTATCCACCTAAAAGATATGCAAAATTCCAAAGCATCATAGAACGGTAAGCTGACAAAATGTAGCATGCATCTTTTAATCGATGAGAGTTTAAAATTGCTGCTAACTGATTCTTTTTGAGATCATAGATGTTGGAGATTCTATAAAATAAGAGGTGGAGTGTTTGACCCGTCTTTGGCGGGAAAGGAAATACAATTTTTTTCACAAATGGCCGGTATGTAAATTTATTATGAATCAATATCAGGCATGTTACATATATAAGATGTTATTACAAGTAAATAACTCTAAGCAATTTATGTAGTGCCACAAGCAACCAACCGATTCCCTGCACTGCGGATTCTACACGTGCGAGTTCATGAGAACGGCCGGACGGTACATCAGGAATCCTAAGGTAACACGTTTGTATTTATATCGTTAAAAATGCAAATTTATTTAGACGCATGGAAATATATATAATATTTACAAACTTCTTTTTCAGGCGTATCAAGAAGCGGACTCCCAACACTTCGACGAGCTAACTATGTATGGAATAATTGAGGATCTCTGCTCATTTATCATGAGAGAAATTATTCCTTCGGGAGGGGAAATTTCACCACAAGGAAAGCGCTTTTAGCGAGGCCGGAGTTCAGAGCGCTAAGGGATATTAGCGCCCGAGATTAAGTCGAAATGATCATTAGAATCCTCTCTAATGTAAATTTTATTATCACATGGTGGCCAGAAAACAATTTTGATGAAAACAATGTATAGTGTAATTAAATTGTTAATGATGTATATATGTATATAAGTATTGCATGGTATAGTTACTTTTCCTTAATGTATTTTTTATAATTAAATAGTCTTTGTATTGATTATCGTAAGGGAGAAAGATAAGGGGGGAGAGAGAGGGGAGGGAGGGAGGGGGGGGGAGAGGAGGGACAGAGAGGAGGGAGGGTGGAGGGCAGAGAGGGCGCCAATTCAAAAAATGAAAATTCAAATGAATTTTGGCGGGAAAACATTAATACAGGCGGTTCACCTAATAAAACCGCCTGTGGAAATGGAATTTCCACTGGCGGTTTCTTATGTTAACCGCCAGTGGAAATGGCATTTTCACAGGCGGTTGGTTAAGTGAACCGCTTTGTGGAAATGCATTTTCACAGGCGGTTTTAAAGCAACCGCCAGGTGAAAATGCATCATTTTCACTGGCCTCTAGCACCGGGCGGCAGCCCAAAACGCCAGTCTTTGAAGCCTCTACAACCGCCTCTACTAATGCTTTGTGTACTAGTGAAACAGCACGCTCCGTAGGTTACTACCAATTCAAGTTTGTGTCATGTTTACTTTGGCATATAAGCTAGCTGTGTATAACCTGTCCATCAGTATCCGCATCATCCAATGGAGGACCTGCTCATCAAATGCTGATAATATATAATGTGGTTAACTGTTGATGTGATATTTAATTTGGTTCTAAAGAAAACAATGCTGAATACAAACAAGTATCCGGACTCTCTTGTGCTCCTGTTGGAAAACACTAGGGGATCTCGTGAATAGGATCGGAGAACACGTATGTTTATACTTTTATAGTGGAAACACACTTGGCATGTGATTTATATATACTGTCAAACTTCTAGCTCACTCCGTGGTCGACTAACATGCATGTTCATGCAGTGGAAACAACAAACATGTGTATCATCAACCAACAAGGTAGGTTAATTAGTACCATCTTGGTGTCATGTTTACTAGCATATTAAGCCATGTTAACCTGTCCTCAAGTCCACATCCAATTAAGGAGGACCTGGTCATGCATCAAATGCTGATAATGTGGTTGATGGACGTCATGAAAGTACTTTGGTTGTGAATAAAACACTGCCAAAATACAAACATGTTTTCGGACTCTTGTGCTTCCGTTGGATACTAGGGGAATATGATTGAAGAATCCTGTATGTTTATTCTTTTGTTATGGTGGAATACACTAGGCATGTGACATATACAAACATGTTTTTGGACTTCTCACTCCAACATCCACAAACCCGCTCGCTCATCCTTTTCTTCAACGTACAAAACTTCCACCAAGCAATGACGCCTTCAGGAAAGAACATTTCTCTAGCTATGCTCCTAACTATCATCGTAGCCGCAGGTATGTATTTGCGCATGTATGTACTGTTGGAACATATTGTCCATCTCTCCTAGCAGCGTTGAATTGGCTGGTGCATGAACCTTATATTAATATATTTGTTTGATTAATCTTTTGGCTATTATGACCATGTTCTTGCTTGCATGTGCTAGTGTGTTCAACGCCTGCATGCATGCAGAGTCAGCGTCCATCGGATCAACCTTGCAAGCACCTGAGTGGCAGTTATGATGGACCATGCTTTGGCGACAGGGGTTGCGATCGTGTATGCCAAGCTGAAAACCCCGAAAACATTGGCGGCGGTTGTGAAGACTTCAAATGCTGGTGCTATACCTGTTAGCACTCTGATCCAGCCATGATGCAATGGTCCTAGTCTGGCACACATTTCTTAAATATAAATTATATCCCTTTGTGCGGGCTCTTATGTAATAATACATATATAGTGCTTTTTTAATAAACAGCGGGGATTACCCCTGCTCTCTCTCTCTAGGCATGTGATTTGTATAGTGTTGTTATGGTGGAACGCACTAGGCATGTGATTTATATATTGTTGGAGTTTTCAGTCCATCATCCACAAACCTACTTGCTCATTCTTAAATTTCTTCAACGTGCAAAACTTCCACGAAGCAATGGCGCCTTTAGGAAAGAATATTTGTGCAACTATGCTCCTTATTGTCATCATGGCCGCAGGTATGTAATTGCACATATATAAACTGTTGGAACATGGAACATATGTGAATTGTCCGTCTCTCCTAGCAGCTTAAGTCGTTTTGACGTTGAGTTGGCAGCTGGTGCATGCAACTTATATTGCATGTGCTAGTATGTTCAACGCCTACTTGCACACAGAGTCAGCGTCCATCAGATCTTTGCAAGCACCTGAGCGGCAATTACCACGGACCATGTCTTGGCGACGACGGCGGTTGTGATGAAGTGTGCCAAACTGAAAACCCCAAAAACATTGGCGGCAGTTGTGATGAAGACTTTAAATGCTGGTGTACCGATATATGCTCCTCTGAGATTGTTGCTGGTGCTAGCGATCCCATCCAGCCATGATGTAATGATCATTGCTTGTGCATTTCTTTAATATAAATTATCCCTTACTGCTGACTATTATGTAGTAATACATATATAATGCTTTTTTTAATAAATATCAGGGGTTACCCTGCGGTGAAATATAAATACACTAGCTCAGTTCTTCACATTAGTATCGGTCCAAAACACCCTTTATCAGTGTCAGATTTTTGAACCGGCTCACAACCAAACATGTACGAACTGTGTTGGAAATATAAAGTGAATTGATTATCCATATCTCCCCTAGCTAAATAGCTTAAGTTTTGGCGTTGAAATGGCTAGTGCATGCAACTTAATATTCTTAATATGCTGTTTTGATTAATCTTTCGGCTAATTATTAACCACGTTCTTGCATGTGCTAGTGTGTTCAATGTCTGCATGCACGCAGAGTGAATGCACATGAGCGGCTGTTTTCAAGGACTGTGCCTCGGTGGTACACTGTACACAAAAGCTTTGTATTGGCGGTTGAAATCTCATTTCTACTAGCCAGTGGGAGAGGCCTATTTCTACTGGCGTTTTTTGAAACCACCAGTGGGAGAGATTAGTAAACAATAAGTTATGTCCACTGGCGGTTATTGAAGGAATCACCTGTAAAAATCACTGTCCAGAATTTATGTTTTTGGCTTAAAATAGCAAAAAAAAAAAGGTAAAAATATTTGTGTAAAATCGCGCGCTACGCGGCTAGTGAGATTCAAACCCATGACCTCCCTTGCGCCCCCTCCCCTACCACTGCACCACACACCCACTTGTGTCTAGATCTCATTTTTATTCCCCACATAAATACAAACTCAATGGTAAACTGAATATTTAAGGGTACAAATAAATTCAAATGAAAAGGTGGTGAACTACAAAGTTTCATAACTTTTTGTGGTCTACAACTTTTATTCAGAGTGTTTCTCTAACCGAGGCTTTTTGAAAAAAAATTAAGTTTTAAATTTCAAATTTCGGAGGTAATTATCCTCAACTAGATGTATTCAAACGAAAAGTTTTCCACTATAAAGTTTCATAACTTTTCAAGATCTACAATTTTCATGCAGAGCGTTTTTCCATTTGAAGTCATTTGAAAAATTCAAATTTTAAAATTCAGAGGCATTTCTACTGGCGGTTGTCTTAAGGAACCATCATAGAAATCCATTTCTACTAGCGGTTGTCTTAAGCAACCGCCCATAGAAATAGCACTCATTTCTACTGGCGGTTGCTTAAGTGAACCGCTAGTAGAAATGGGATTTCTACTGGGCGGTTGTTTTAAGCAACCGCCAGAAGGGGTGCTATTTCTACTTGGCGGTTGCTTAAGTGAACCGCTAGTAAAAATGGGATTTATACTGGTGGTTGTTAGAAGCAAACGCCAGTAGAAATGGGTGCTATTTCTATAGGCGGTTCTTGATTTGGTCCCACCATTTGATTTTCACTGATGTCTGTTAATTAGAACCGCCAGTAAAAATAAATCTATAGTGTCAAGAGAAATTATTTTTGTACTAGTGGTAGCGTCGAATCTAGCAATAATGCATGTAAAAAGAGAAACAAATAGCAATGTTTATGGCGCTTGTGACAATTATCAATGCTACTGGTATACCTTTGACTAAAAAAATGCTGAGCCTGATTGGTTCGTATCCAAAATTTGCTATGCCAAAAATTTAGCAAGACAAAATTTTGGCTAGCATTTGGTTGGCTACCAAAAGTTGCCAAATTCTCACATTTGGCTTGCCAAATACATGGCAAGTTTTTTGTCCAACTTTTGGCTTGCCAAATCTTTGGCATGGCAAAATTCGGATGTAAACCAAGCAGGCCCGCTACTGCTATACCTATATATGCTCCTATAAGATTTTTGCTGTTGCCGGCACTCCCATCCAACCATGATGTGCACACTACTACATAAAATCTTAACCGCAAACTTTCAAAATGGGGCTCGAAGGCGGTTGGGCCACCGGCACGCCTTGGTTAATCGGGCTCAGCCGAGGCTAGGCTGGCGGCCCAGCAACCGCCTCGGTTAATAGGTTAACCGAGGCGGGCGTTATACCATTACCGCCTCGATTAATGTCTATTAACTAAGGCGGTTGGTTTATAACAAATGCCTCGGTAAATGAATTAATTGAGACGGTTGCCCTTATGCAACCGCCTCGGTTAATGTCTATTAACCGAGGCGGTTTCCTTTACTTGACTGCCTTGGTTAATCGGTTAACCGAGGCGTTTGTTTGTAGGCAATCGCCTTGGTAAATAGACATTAACCGTGGCAGTTATTTTTATAATGCCCGCCTCAGTTAAGTTTGGGCTACATAACCAGCCCCCTACCTTCTTCTTCCCCACGACCTTCTCCTCCATTTTCGGGTTTTGAGCTCCCAAAACCCAAAAATTGGGCATTTTCTAGGGGGTGTTTTGCTCTTGGATTTATTGAAGGGGGGCACCGCAAGAGGTCAAATCTTACTCTCCTCCACTTATTTTGCTCTCTTTTTCATGGTTTAGGGGGCTTCCTCTCTAGATCTAGATCTAAATGGAGGAGAGAGAAAACCATATCTGCAATTTGTATTGATTGAAAATCAGATCTAGATGAAGGCTAACACGATTTTTCGGGTGCATGCGTGCGTAAGGTGGCAGTCATGGACCGGGAAATGGATGTACAAGACATCGAGACTAGATCCGCCTTTCACACGAAGCTTGATTATAGTTTAGTACTTGATTGCTGAAAGAGAGTTTTATGAGAAGTAGGCAAGTTATTCACAAGATGCAAATAAATTAGAGAAAACACACATGCTATACCCATGTTTTGAATCATAATTTACTATTTAACACAATGAATATTAAATGTAAATTATGCAATCGTAACTTGTTGATTTCATTGCATCGGCTAACATCAATTGTTATTTGTAGTATGCTTCTACTCCTGTCTTGTACTTTCTCATTTTTTGTTGTCGGGAGTTTTGAGTGCCATTGAACATCATATGTGTGTGTACGCAGCAACTATTTTAACTAGGGGCGAATCTAGACTAGATTGCCATTGGGGTCTTATTCGAAAAAGGATAGGGTCATCATCAACAATTACCACTATATGCAGTAACTTTCTATTGAAAAATTTAAAATCCGTTAGGGCGGCGGACCCTAGTGGATGCTGTAGATTCGTCCCTGATTTTATTGTTCAAGTGTGTACAAAAATATTAAAAATGTAATCATTGGTTCACCTGGAAAAGAGATAAGATAGCATTACTATATTGAGAATTTTCCTTTTTGCAACCGTAAATGAAATTGCTTTTCAAAATGTATTATTCTTTTATGTTTATGGGGATAGATGCAATTGTTTTGAACTACCACTACTACATAAATATTAACCGAGACGGTTAAAAAGGGCTTATCCGAGGCGTTTTGGCCAACCGCCTCGGATGGAAGGTCACGGTAAATCCGACCTTTTCCGAGGCGGTTTCATGCCCGCCTCGGTTAATCGGAATTAAAAAAAAAAAAAGAAGAAAGCCCACCAAGCCCATCAGGGGGCCGCCGGAGCCCATCGGCATGTCGCCGCCGCGCGCATCGCTCGCCGGGGCATGCGGATCCGCGCCGCCGCCCGCCGGTGGTGCCATGGAGGGAGAGGAGGAGGCCGGATCCGCATGGAGGAAGCTCGATCCGTGCCGGTGGAGCTCGATCCGCCGCCCGGTGGACCTCGATCTGCGCGAGGAAGCTGGATCCACGCCGAGGACCTAGGGGAGGAGCCGCGCTGCCGCCGTTGCCTTGGATCTCGGTGGAGGGAGCTGGATCCGGGGCCGCCGCTGCCCCCGGATCCGCGCCCCAGGAGCTCGATCCGCTGCCGGTGGACGCCGATCCGCGCGAGGGGGCTGGATCCGTGCCGAGCTCGGGAAGAGCCCGCACCGCCCGAATCCGCCGCTGGGCTGCGGGCTGCGCGCGCAAGACCGCCACCGCCGGCACTCCACGCCGCCGTGCCGCCGGGGGGCACCAGCGCCGCCGTGCCACCGCGGGGCAAGGCCAAGGCCCCGCCCGCGCCCGGGCCGCCAGCAGGCCAAGCCCGCCTTTGGCCACCTCGGGCGCCGCTATCATGGAGAGTGAGGGAGAGAACAGAGGGAGACAGTGAGAGAAGGAGAGAGTGAGAGACAGGGCGCTACTGCTGCGTGGAGAGGGGGAGAATGAGCTCGTGAGAAAACCCTAGCCCTGTTTATATACGATAGTCGATACCGGGCCTTTGTGGGCTACTGGACTAGGCCTGATTTACGGAGACGGTTGCGAATAGAACGTCCGCCTCGGTTAATGATTAACCGAGGCGGTTATATTAGGATGACCGCCTCGGTTAATAGAGGGTTAACCGGGGCGGTTAGTCTTAATATGTCCGCCTCGGTTAATCTATTTTACAAGGCGGTTTTTGTAACCGCCTTGGTTAATTGAAAACGACCACCTCGGTTAATGTTAACCGAGGCGGTTTTTGGGACCAACCGCCTCCGAGGCTCATTTCCAAGTGCCTTGCAAAAGATTTTTTGTAGTAGTGTACAACTGGACTAATATCAGTTCCTCAATGTTTTTGTATGTGGTTGTTTAACACTTTGACATGTGGCCATGGCATCTTGGTAGTTCCTTATGTTGATCATGTTGCACCCATGTGAAGGAGGTGGTAACGCTATTATCCTTTTGTCTAGGTCAACACTTTTGTTTCTCATTTTCATTAACATCTTGTGTGTATAGCTCATTCCATATGTTGTCATGCTGTCCTTTCTTAGACTTATATTTGTATTTGTCAAAAATATTGGAAAAAGAACCAATAATAGTTAAAGGATACATATGTAAATAATTATTCTATTTTAAAGTGTCATGTATATAAACATATATAATGAGTGATCAGGTTTCTCAATTTTTTAATAATGCGATGATATGCATATATATATATATATATATATATATATATATATATATATATATATATATATATATATATATATATATATATATATATGATAATTAAGCTATTTGGAAGTCAATTGGAAAGCAGCTGATTGATCTTGGGGCATCCTTGCGGCATTGTCTGTCAATGTCGTCCCATCATAGTCGTCCCATCGTCCGTCGAAGCCTTGAGGACATTAGGTAGAATACCGAATAGATGGTTTACTGTTTCTGTGTTGATGAAAATTGTTTTATATATATAGGAAGACCCAGATGTATATCTTTTTTGTTGGTGTAGATAGATTGCCTCGAGTATTTTATTAACATATTACTGCTCTATCTGGTTTTTTAGTGTTGAGCTCTACATCATTAGCTAGGTTGTCACGTATTGTAGGTATTATAATATTTATTTGTCAGTATGGATTCCACATGAAAATTGTTTTATATATATTGGAAGACTTGAGATGTATATCTTTTTTGTTGGTGTAGATAGATTGCCTCGAGTATTTTATTAACATATTACCGTTGTATCTAGTTTTTTAGTGTTGAGCTCTACATCATTAGCAAGGTTATCACTTATTGTTGGTATTATAATATTTATTTGTTGGTGTGGATTCCACCATACCCTCTTTGTCCAGAAATGAATACAATTTTAGAAACTGTGCCGGTTAAACTGGCTTAAGTTTAACCAAGTTATTGTAAAAAGTATTCAACATTTATATCTCTAAATAGATTTATTATAAAAATATATTATATATAGCTAATCTAATAGTATTTGTTTCACAGGTGTTAGTATTTTTTTTCACAAAATTTTAGTCAAAGATTAAACTCTTATAGATATAGGTTGACCTTTTTTTGCTGGTGCCAGTTTAGAGAATTTTGGGAGGTGGTAGATCACGTTTATTATTTTCATGTCATCAAGATGTATATACGTTAGTTTTTATAGATATTCTATTAAGAGTAAAGTCTATGGGCGGTCCTCGAATTTATTCGGGTGTGTTCTCCCAGTCCTCGAACTTAGAAAGCGTATTATTTCGGTTCATAAACTCTATTTAGGTGTCATATTGATCCAAACGGATATAGGCTCTTATCTCTCACCTCCCTTGTGGTCATGACCATGGTCAAGCGCGTTGTTGTTCGACCCGTGCGTCTGCAACCGCCTCGTATTAGACTGGAAGCAACCGCCTCGCACTACTACAAAAAATCTTTTACAAGGCACTTTGAAATGGGTCTCGGAGGCGGTTGGCCCCAAAAACCGCCTCGGTTAATGCCTAGTATTAACCGAGGCGGTCATTTTCAATTAACCAAGGCGGTTACAAAAACCGCCTCGTAAAATAGATTAACCGAGGCGGGCTTCTTAAAAACGTCCGCCTCGGTTAATCTATATTAACGGAGGCGGATATTCTAACGCAACCGCCTCCATAAATCATTAACTGAGGCGGACATTCTAACTAAAACCGCCTCCATTAAACAAGCCCAGCCCGCTAGCCCATACCAGCCCACTAGCGCGTTCAATATATAAACGAAATCTCAAACCCTAACTCCCTCACTCTCTCTTCTCTGCCGCCCAGCCCAGCCCTTCACTCCCATCCGCCGCCCCTCCCCACTCCCATCCGCCCCTCCTCTCCCCTCCCTCTCCCTTCCCTCCCCATCCCGCCGCTCCCTTCCACGGCGACCTCTCTCCTCTCTCGGCCCGGGCGGCGCGCCCTCTCTCTAGCCCTAGCAGTGCCGGCATTCGGGCATTGGCGGCGGCTGGCTGGGCGGAGTCCTCCACCACCACCTCCACCGGCCAGATCTGGGAGGCGAGGCGGCCGCAAGCCGGAAGTCGGGCGGCGCTGGCGGCCGAGCGGCGCGGCCTCGGCGGTGGCGGCGTGGCTTCACCAGCGCGTGCGAGGCGGACACGGGCGGGGCAGATGGCGGTGCGTGCAAAGGCTCCCTCGGCGGCGGCCTGCTCCCTATCCCCCCATGGCGCTGCGGCCGCCTGCCCCCTCCCCTTTGGCGCGGCGGCGGTGGCCGATTTCGTCGATGGAGCGGCGGATCCAAGCACAGGCGGCCGAATCCGGCAAGCGGATGGCCAGATCTGGCGACTGGACGCGATGGTGCGGACGGATCCGGCTCCTGCACGGCGGATCCAACGATGAGGAGCAGCCCGGCGCGGCCATGGCGGCAGCGTCTCCCCCCTCCAGCGCCTCGTGGCTCTCTCTCTCTGCCTCGGTCCGCTCTGGGATGCGGACGGCGGCACGACGAGCGGCGGCGGGAGCCAGATCTGGCTCGCGAGCTAGGAACGGGCTCGCCGGCGGGCCTCAAGAATGGGCTTGCTGGTGGGCTTTAGGATTTTTTTTTTGTTTTTTTTATAGATTAACCGAGGCGGGCGGCCAACCGCCTCGGTAAAGGGCACGATTAACCGTGACCTTCAGTCCGAGGCGGTTACAAAAACCGCCTCGGTTAATTGATTTTAACCGCCTCCGTTAATCTTTTTAGTAGTAGTGTCGTATTGGACTGGAACATCGATCGGCCCGTTACACGCCTGCTTCTCACACTACGCCTCGACACCAACGGCTTGCTCTACCTCACCGGCAACAACGACAAATATATCGGAACCTAGGGCTGCGTAAATCGGCCGACGAGGAGCAAGTCTTCTACCGGGCCACACTCGATCCCGACGGAGTCCTGCGGCTGAACCGCCACGTACGACATCTCGTCCGGTGGCATGTGGAAGACCGAGGTACACACGGCCAAAGGACCATCAGGTGCTGGCACGGCGACTGCGCAGCTGGGCTGTCCATGGCGCAAATGCAGAACATGTGGTGGGCGGACAAGTCATGCTATTTTATTGGCAACGTCATGAGAGAGTTCGACTGCCAGGCCGCGTGGATAGATGACTGCCTCTGCGCCGCCGTGCTGCTGGACACCAACGCCTCCAAGTGCACGTACCAAGCAGCAGCTAACTCTCCTGTACGGCCACGCAGACAAGCTTGCCTCGACCTGGAGATCGTGCTGCTGGAGGCGTTTGAGCACCCGGCCATGCAAGGCATCATGCTGTGGGGGTTCTTGCGCAGGGCCACATGTGGCGCTTCCATCGCCAGCTTGTCAATGCCGACGGCAAGTACACCGAGGCTGGCGGCAGATCACCCGCGCGCCTACATGTCCGCAGTGATGACCCGTCTGCACTGCACCTGCCCAGCAGCGGCCGGGGTGATGACGCGCCCATGCGACCAGGCAGCGGCGGCATCACAGGACGAGAGGAAGAAGATGCCGTTTTTCAAAACAACGCGTCATGAGTCTATAAATATTTGTGTAAATTTTATGTCTTGGTGATCTTGTAATTTGTACATAATGCCCACTAAAATTCTATTTCAAGTAATCGAGCCTTTTTCCGTTTAGATGAATATGAGACCCAAACAAACTTTAAGGATCAAGATATAACACACTTTTTGAGTTTGGAGACTACACTGCCAAACCGAACAAGTTTGACGACTGGCCAGGAAGTTTTTAGGTTTTTTTTTCTTTTCCATTACCAACAAATGTGTCATTTGGGCTATGTATATAATATTATAAACCACAAAAGTTTCTTGGTTTTTATTTGTTCTTCTTTCTTTATTTATTTTCTCGTTCGTCTCAGTGTGTACTTTTCTCATTTGTGCCGCCAGCATGTTCTTTCCAAGCATTTCATATTTTTCATGTCTCCATGTGTGATCCGTCTAAGCGTTTGCTAGATTCTTCTTGAGTCCATCTCAGTGGAGCATCCACATGTATCTCCTATGAATATCAACAAACAAAAATAAATAAATTCTACCATTATAAACATTTGAACATGCGATTCCTTGCCTATATAAAAAGCTACCAAGTTGGCCACCCATCAAAGCCGCAGCCCCTTTGGTCGGCTGATCTAGTTTTTTTTTATACTATAATTTGTTCCATAAACACGTGCGTGCCGCAAGGGGTACATAATTAGTACTATTGAATAGATCATTAAACATATTTGAAGATACAAATGTTGTACATATTTTTTTTACAAATCATAGTGACTCTTTTTTTAAGACACAGGGGAGTACGATATAGAACTATAATATTATTAATTTAGAAAAATTATAGCCACGTGTGTGTCGCACGTGCCTCTCCACTAGTATAATATTATAAACCACAAAAGTTTCTTGGTTTTTATTTGTTCTTCTTTCTTTATTTATTTTCTCGTTCGTCTCAGTGTGTACTTTTCTCATTTGTGCCAGCATGTTCTTTCCAAGCATTTCATATTTTTCATGTCTCCATGTGTGATCCGTCTAAGCGTTTGCTAGATTCTTCTTGAGTCCATCCCAGTGGAGCATCCACATGTATCTCCTATGAATATCAACAAACAAAAATAAATAAATTCTACCATCATAAACATTTGAACATGCGATTCCTTGCCTATATAAAAAAGCTACCAAGTTGGCCACCCATCAAAGCCGCAGCCCCTTTGGTCGGCTGATCTAGTTTTTTTAATAAGTTTACTTGGAGATACAAAAATATGGGTCTATCTATCTGTTGACAGATTTTTATTGTTAAAATCTATCAGATTTTGAACCAATTAAAAGATGACAACTCAACATAAAATGACAGATAAACAGAGAAAAACTGTCAAATAAAACATACATATTTCGGGACATCTGATAACAGCTTTCCCCAAACCCAATATCCATTAACAGAAAATATAGGTCTGCTGTTTGAACACGCACCCAGACACACACAACTGAACACACACCATCACACACAGCATATGCCTGAACACACACACACACACACACACACACACACACACACACACACACATAGAGTTATCCTGTCCTAGTCTTTGCTTTTGCAAGAGCATCCTTTCCTGCAGGGGGAAAAACAAATCGAATGTTACTTTAGAGGTCCCAAGAAATTGGCTTCAGGGATTTAACTATAGTGTTTTTTGGCATGCATGCTAACCTTGAAGAACTATTGACAGAGTAGCTTGCTGCAGCTGGGTCATCATTTCATATCCACACCATCTTTTGATGGCTTTCAGTGACAGTGGAGAAATAGCACATTGATCAAACCTGTGACATGCATAGCAGCTACCTATTAAAGGTATAGAATGAATGGTGCCTAGTTGTTAAGATATGGGGTCCAAATCAAAATACATGAGGAGATTTCTGAGAAGAAATGAACAAGAACTCAGATAGAACACAAGAAAATAAAAACGTGCCTATCCTTGGATCTATACTGCCTAGGATGATGTGAGAGAGGAGGGAGTAGAGGACGATGGCTTTTGTACTATGGTTGATCACTGTCAATTCAAATCGCAGACCGGCAGAGATAGCACAACCCACTACCGGGTCCGTTGAAACCGGCAGTGATAGGACCACCCTACTGCCGACTCAAGCCACAAACCGACAATGATACTTCCTCTTTTTTTTTTTTTAATAAGTGGCGCATTTAGTTTGTTCTTAGTCAAATATTACAATCTTTGACCAACCATTTTAAAAAAACTCTTATAGTTTTATAATATACAAATTACATATTATGATAGTATTTCTCATAATAAATCTAAAATTATAAATCTTATGACATAAAACTATATAATTTTTAAAAAAATTAATGGTCAAAGATATACATGTTTGACTTAGGATAAACCAAATGTGCCACTTAAAAAAACAGAGGGGAGTATATCACAGCAGGTTCATCACACAAATCGAAAGTGATGTGAACTTTCACTGCTAGTTTTGGCAGACCCCAATCATGCATTTACAGTTATTGAAGGTAAGAACCGGCAATGAAGAGTTATCATTGGCAGTTCGTTAGCACCCAACTCTGATGGGTCGGCACCATAATGCTCGAATCTGTAATAGTGATGGTTCCCATGTGGTTTGTTTCCATTTCTGGGCTTGTGCTTGTGGTGGAAAACACTAGAGAGATCTCATGCTTTACTTTAGTTCCCAAATATAAAATAGGTGCTTGGTCTGACGGAGGATCAGAGAATAGGAGAATCCAGTAAAATTGCTTCTACGGTGGCAAACACTTGGGGTCCCATGCTTTCATTCGGGAATAAATAGAAATATATATTAGATCCCTACCCCTGATGGAGGATCAGAAACTAAAACTGAAACACACAGAAATACAACAATATCTTTTTTTTCTAAAAAAGTAGTGTGATTTGATATTATTCCTGCAGTGGAAACGAGTCTATCAGCCGACAAGGTACGTTAGTACCAATGCAACTTGGTATGATGTTTACTTTGGCATATTATTATCCGGTCCTTCAGTGTCCACATCCATCCAATGGAGGAGCAGCTCATCAAATGCTGACAATATATATAACGTAGTTGATCTCTGAACTTCGGTTGTGAAGAAAACATTGCTGAATACAAACATGTTTATGGACTGTTGTGGTTCTGTTGGAAAACACTAGGCGGGGAATAGGATCAGAGAATCCAGTATATTTATGCTTTTATTATGGTGGAACATACTAGGCATGTGATTTATATATATTGTTGGACTTCACCTCACTCGATCGACCACCACCCTGCTCACTCATTCTTTTCTTCAACGTACAAAAACTTCCTTATAAAAAAACAACCAATGGCGCCTTCACGAAAAAATCTCTCCGCAGCTGTGCTCGTCCTAATTGTCATTGTGGTAATCGGTACGTATATATGCACATAGATGATTTGTTGGAAATATGAGTGAATTGTTGTCCTTATCTCTCCTAACAGCTTATGTCATTATTTGAACGTTGAATCAGGTGGTGCATGCAACGTAGATTAATATATGTTATTTTTATTAATGTTTTGGCTAATCATCATAACCACGTTCTTGGATATTGCATGTGCTAGTGTGTTCAATGCCTGCATGCACTGCTGATTGCAAGCACTTGAGCGGCAACTATCATGGACCGTGCCTTGTCCCATTTGGTGAAGGTGGTTGCGATCGTACATGCAAAGCTGAAAGCCCTGACAACTATGGCGGCGCTTGTGTATTTGATCAATGCTGGTGCTTTAGTACTAATTGTCCTTCTGACATTGTTGTTGGTGCTAGCACTCCGATCCAGCCATGATGCCCGCAATGATCCCAGCCTTGTGTGTGTTTCTTAAATATAAGTTATCCCTTCCTGCTGGCTCTTATTATGTAAAAAATACATATATAGTACTTTTTTAATAAACACAAAAGGGGTTATAGAACTAAAGGAGAAGAATGTAATACAAGCATCAAGAAATAAAAAAAGACAGTGGATCGTAAGGATCGATTACAAAAGGGCAGCTAGCCATTGCTCAATAAGGGAAAATTAATAACCTTTCTTTTCTCTATGGACAACCAAGGGATTTTTTTCCTTGATTGCAAACTGCTCATCAGACATGCCAAGTCAGCTCCTAATCCATTCATTAGTTGTGTTTGCCAAGTGGTACCTACTGATGGTATTAGCTTACTTGTTTTGTTATAAAATGAAATTGTTGGACTTGTGGATCAAAATAAATTTGAATTTTCTCAAGCACATATATATACCAATGCATATTCCTATACGATTTGTCCCACCATTATGTCGTGGATTTTGACGATGAAAACAAAAATGATCCAGATATGATGTTCAGAGCCATAAATATATCCAAATGTACCGGTGAGAGAAAATTGTTAAAAGTTTATCTCGGCTAAGGCTTGCCATTGGCCCTCCACTCCTAACAGATGCACCACGATCAGAGGTGCTAACCATTTCCCACTGGCTTGGTGCCATCCGATGCCATGCCATAATATAAGGGAGAAATTTTACGATGGTTGAAAAAATCATGAGCCATCCATTAGACGAAATCGGATGGTATAAAAATAGAAGGTACCCAACTAAAAGTACCTCAAGGTACCAAGTAAGTAGAGAATAGTACCAAATTAGGTGGGACTAGTACCTAAATATGTGACCAAGATCTATTTTATATTTCATTTTTTTATTTTCGAATAAGGGTACACCAGTCATTTTAGTCCTTTTCTTCCTTCTCCGTCTCTTCTCACCCGTGAGTCCGTGACCCCGGCCGGCCCGAAGCTCCGACCATGGGAGAGTCATGCGTCCACTAGCAGCACCAGCCCGATCGATTACGTGCTACTCCTAGCGCCTCTCAATCTGATGTCGTCCTTGCTCCACTTCCCTATGCGGCCAGCAGCAAAAACTGCACCGCCGGGCGAGCACAGGCCACTGGCCGCCATGCGCTTGGCCTGGCAGCAGCTGTGCCGTTAAGCCAGGCTGTCCTTAGCTGCATCAAGGCCATTGTAGTCAGTAACCATCACAGGTGCCGTGATTAGTTGGGACATGAACACCAGCACGTTGGACGTTGGTCGCTAGCTCATAGTCTGCAAGCTCATCCTTTGAGGAGTGAAAATCGTCACGGCAGCCAGCCAGCCACCATCAGTAGCACCGCAGCTTGCGTGTTGATTATTATGTTGGATGTTGCCGCACTGTCACCTTCGGCCCACTGCACACCATGGCTACGCCAGAGGAACAGGAGCTGGCCTTGTATGAAGGCCGTGGTCGGCGCGGCCATGTCCGCGAGCGCTGGACCAGCAACGGTGAGGACGTCAATGAGAACAGAGTCAGCGGAAGCGACCTCCTTTTACTTGTAAGCGGCAGGCCGGCGGCAGCAGCCCAAACACTGGATGCCCGAGGTCTTCAGTGCAAGATCGATGGAGAAGCGCAATGAGCGGCGGCGCCGGTGAAGGGTCGGAACTCGGAAGTGCCCTGTTAGACTTGGGCTCGCGGCAGGTTACGTCAAGTTTCAAAAGGCACAGCATCCTTAATTACTAAAATACCCTCTACAATATATTTTTCAATTAATTATTTAGAAAATATAAATAGAGAAAAGAACCTGAAGATACCGAGGTACTTTTCCAACCATTATAAAAAATCTCAATATAAGGTCTTATTTGTATGTTGTTGGATTCACCTCAACCCACATGCGTTGAGGTGGATTGGGGTGGAACTTAGTTCAACACTCCAAATCTACCTCAAAACTTGTGATTGATGCAAATCCGACTATATCCAAACAAGATATATATGGGATTCCGAATGTCCACAAAAAGGTGAGAAAGGACACCGACACTAAGGGAAATGGCCCATCTCCCTAATCTACCGATCGAGGGGGAGGCATGGTAGTAGTCAGGTGAAGACTGATACATCCAATAAAAGGTGATAGGTAACCAAAGTATTGACAATGTAATCGGCCACAACATCTACATGTGGAAGCATCTCCAATGGAACGGGGGCCATAGCACCCGCCTGCGTTCATGTTGTGCCTGCGCCCCCTACCAAGTTCTGTGACAGTTAATTTTTTCATGGAACAAGCCACTTCTATGACCAATAGCTCAAGTTCATCACAGTGCAACAAGAAAGGTAGGTTAGCATAAATGCAACATGGTGTCATGTTTACTTTGACATATTAAGCGATGTTAATTAACTTGTCCTTTAATCGACATCCAATGGAGGACCTGCTCATCAAATGCTGATAATATATAATTAATGTGGTTAATGTGATACTTTGGTTGTGAAGAAAACACTTGTGAATACAAACAAGTTTGCGGACTCTCTTGTGCTTCTGTTGGAAAACACTAGGGGATCTCAAGAATAGGATCGGAGAATATGTATGTTTATGCTTTTATAGTGGAAACACACTTGGCATGTGATTTGTATATATTGTCGAACTTCTCACTGCATCATTGACTAACTTGTTCATGCAATGGAAACAACAAACACGTGTATCATCAGCCAACAAGGTAGGTTAATTAGCACCAACTTGGTGTCATGTTTACTGGCATATTAAGCCATGTTAACCTGTCCTCAAGTCCATGTCCAATTAATGGAGGACCTGCTCATGCATCAAATGCTGATGATAATGTGGTTGATGGATGTCATGAAACTTTGGTTGTGAATAAAACACCGCCAAATACAAAACATGTTTCTGAATTCTTGTGCTTCTGTTGGAAAATACTAGGGGAATATGATTGAAGAATCCTGTATGTTTATTCTTTTGTTATGGTGGAACACACTAGGCATGTGACATATATATCTCATAAACGAAGTTGAGTTTGGACAAGATATTTTACAAAGTTGTGTATCATCATGTCATCTATATGTATGTTTTTTTTTTTTTGTGAATTTATATGACCTTTTTGCCGTGGTTTGCACGGGTTTTCACGGAAAGTTAGTTTGCACTAGATACGTTCCCTTTTTAATAAACAGCGGGGATTACCCTGCTCTCTCTCTATATATATACTCTCTATATATATATATACACACACACAGCAACGCTATTCTACACTCTACAATTTAGGTGTAGAATAATATTGTAGATCTTGTAGCTAATACTGAACAATACTGGCCAGTTAATAGTACTGAATTTTGTTTAGTATTAATTAGATTAATACTAAACAAAATTTAGTACTGGTCAGTTCTTGCGTGTCAGTATTACTTAGAATCTCATGATACTGAAGTATACTGAAGACTTATACTGAACTTGGTTCAGTATTTGTTGTTTAGTCTTATTTAGTATTAGGAAAAGTCTACATCACTCCCCGAACTATAACGGGTAGAACACTTTACCCCCTCAACTATAAAATCGGGTATTCTACCCCCTGAACTTTTCAAACCGGTTAAATTACCCCCTAGAGCGGTTTTAAACGGTGGTTTTGCTACAGTGGCGTGGTTTTGTCTTTGTCTTTTTTATTTATTTCGGCTGAATCTTTGAAAAATCATAGTAAATCACCAAAAAATCATAAAATAGAAAATTCAATTTTGTTGGACTCGGCTTGAGTAGATCTATACAGTGAGCATATAATATGTTATTTTTTTAATATAATTTTTCTATAACTTTAGATCTATGATTTTCTATAATTAATTAGAATAATTTATAGCCGTAGTTTCTGTGGGTCCAATTGTGGTAAATTTTTATGGTAGGCTAATTATTATATGCTTGATCTCTAGTAAAAATTTCATACTCATTGAATCATGTATAACTTAGTTATAAATTTATTTATATTTAATAAGCATAAACCTAAATAAATTATAACTAAGATATACATTATTAAATGAGTATAAAATTTTTACTAGAGATCAAGCATACAATAATTAGTCTGCCATAAAAATTTCACCATAATTGAACCACGAAACTGCGACTACGAATTATTCCATTTAATTATAGAAAATCATAGATCTAAAGTTACAACAAAAAATTGTACTAAAACATAATATATTATATGCTCGTTGTGTAGATCTACTTATATGGAGTCCAACAAAATAGGATTTTCTATTTTATACTTTTTCTATGATTTACTATGATTTTTCAAAGATTCAGCCAAAATAAATAAAAAAGAAAAAGACAAAACTATGCTACTGTAGCAAAACCACCATTCAAAACCGCTCTAGGGGGTAATTTAACCGGTTTGTAAAGTTTAGGGGGTAGAATACTCGGTTTTATAGTTGAGGGGGTAAAGTGTTCGGCCCATCGTAGTTCAGAGGGTGATGTAGACTTTTTCCTTTAGTATTAGGTACTGGGAAGCATACACACAGTTTCCTTTGCCTTCACTGATTTTCCTGTCGAAGTATTGGAGTGTTGCCCACATTACGTAGAACCCACATATTTGTTATTCGCCATCAGCTGCTCTAGGATCCTCATGGGCATATAATAATCCACCGTGAATGGGGTCTTCATGGTTCTGTCCCACATTATAAAGTGTGAAAGGTGGCGACATTAGATGTGCTACGTGATTAGAAAAATAAGATGTTGTTAGGTTTACTTACTGACTTAGCACTTTGATTAGGGGATCTATTTGTGAAAGTGGTCTTTTCTTCAAGTCCCAACCCCCAATACGATTTCTTATAATATCGATATTGATAAGGATGAAATAGTGTCTATGATCACAAAGTCGACGTTAACAATTAATCTTAAAAAACATAGAAATAACGGCCAAGAACATATACTTATTGTCGGTGTTTCGTGAAAGCACCAACTAGTAAATTTATAGATACGCGTTTATGTCCGGGTGATTCGCTAAGAGGACACGAGGAGGTATAGTGGTTCGGGCGAGAGGCCCTACGTCCAGTTCGAAGGAGTTTGTTACTTAGTGGCGGTTCGTAGTAGGGGTTACAAACGGTTTGAGAGAAGGAGGGGCTCCCAAATCTCTGATTGAGCGTGGTGCCAATATCGTGGCGTGTATGATGATGCGTGTGATGGATTTTGGCAGTCTATGTGGCCTTGTGTCTTTCAGTGGTGTAAGCGGCTTGTGTGTTTCGGTGGTGTAAGCGGCTTGTGTGTTCCCATCGAAGGGTGGCTCACCCTCCCTTTTATAGACGAAGAGAGAGGTCGCCTTACATGCGCTCTGTAGAGGAGAGTGGGCGTGCCGTGTAAAGAAAGAAAAAGAAGAAAGACAATGGTGGAGTGGCTCGTCTGCCTTCCTGGGGTCGGGGCGTCCTTCCTCCTTGTGTCGTATGGTCTGGTCTGAAGTGGTCGCCGGTGTCGTCGTGTCGCCGAAATGTTCGCCCATGTCCTCATAGTGGACGGAGAGGCTGAACAGTTGATTAGAGCTCTTATTGTATTGGCTTGGACTTAATGGCGTCGTACGGCATGAGCATGGGCCGCGATAGACGGTTCGTCCAGTCTATCACGCTGCCAATGCGATCAGATCGCGTGCCATGCCCTGCACTGGCCAGTAGTGTGGTCAAAGGGCGCCCGTCCATGCCCTAACACAAGGCATAGACAGGGCGGACGTGAGGGTTGACCCGCTGTGCGGGAATCTTGGCTACAGCACCATCGCCCAGACTTGTGGCACAAACCTGGGGTTGCTTCAGGGCGAAGGCGAGCGCGGGGGTCGTGCGGGTCGCGCCCTCCAGAGTCGTGGGCCTGGAGGCTCTCCTGCCCGGTTGACGGGTCGTGCGAGCCGCGCACCTCGGGGGTCGTGACTTCGACCCCTTCGCTTGGGGCCGCGCGGTGCGGTTCACTCGTAGGCCCTTTGCCTTGGCCCGCGTGTCTTCTCACCCGGAGCGAGGTGCCGGCCCGCGCTGCTTGGCCCTTTGATGGGCCGAGCCAGGGTGTTAATGACAGTTGTGACGATTGCTTAACCGGGGGTTTAACAGACCGGTAGTTTGGCCCCCGACACTCATAATTGTAGGTTAGGAGCATGTTTGATTGTCTATTTTTCAAGAACCGTTCGAACAGCTTATACAAACATTTTACTAGATCATTCATGTCATCATAATCGGCTCTGCATGTTTGCTCGTTGACTTGCAACAGGTCCAAGAAGGCTATGTAATTAGCTTTTTTCTTTAAGCAATATTGAGCTACACACCTGCATAAAGGATGGGATATATTCAAATGTTGAAGACACAGTTAATACAAAATTGTGTGAGTAGGGTACTTAGAGTCCACATCATTATTTGTGTATTGAGGGATTGTCTCTGGTAAAGCCGAAACAACATTCAAAACTGACAAAGTGCTTCGTTTTGTCAGCTAAAACAAGCTTGATGAAAAAAAGCATTCAAACCTGTATGGGTGGCCACTCAGGCTCTCTATCCCATGAAGAGTCCTTAGCTACTCCATGAGCTATGTCACTTAAGATCCAACACTCATAGTGACCTCACCCCTCGCTTGAGTAAAGCTTTAACAATTTGAGATAAGGACTGGTTAATCACATTGAGAAAATTAGGTCAAGTTGATATCCTTGCAAGTATTAGGTTATTAATTGTCCTAGTGTAGCTCGTACACATGCGAGGGTGAGTTCCATGCTCACATTCAACTTCAAATGAAATGCATACTCATAATTGAAATGAAAATGTGTATCCAAAATATGGGTTATAGTAGTGAGGTGCCTACCAATCTTGAAGTCTTGATGACAAGGGCCATTGATGACGATCTATACACGTTCCTCACTTCCTAAATCAACCAGAAAGACAGCATGGGGCCAAGTTGAAATTGAGTTTTAGCAGGGTGCAGAGAGATATTATGACGGTGAGGGTGACGGAGAGGGCTCATGATTCAGAATTCGGGAAGACATATTTATCAGTGGTTTGAGGTTATACTAGTTACCCTCTAAGTTGGTTTGAAGGTAGTTTGCTCTTTACTTAAGGTTTTCTCCGCCATTTATAGTACTTAACATACAATCCCTGTTTTGGATGGGAACTCCATAGAGCCATTTCTAGGGGTAACAAGCTCTGTTCAGGCCCTGGGTAAGTTGACGGAGACTCTGTCAAATGTGATGGACACTTAGTAATTTCACGGAACATCTTGGGACTTAGGTGTTTTTGGCATTTAGTGCTTGATAGACACTCTATTCCCAATGAGGACACTTCGCCAAGAGCTAGGTACTCTCGGGTTCTCTTAGCCGTGAAGGCTCCCCCTCTTTTCTTATTCATTCCTCGATCACCTATTTGTCTTGTTTGTGTAAATCAAAGTTTCCATTGATGACTAATGGAGGGCCCAAAGACCAGGCTGCCTCAACCTTTCCTTGCAGGTGAGAAGTAGGGACCTTCACCTTAACCCCCCAGGGAAGCGAAGGCTCAAATAAATTTTTGAAGACTGAACCGGTGGAGCTGGGGAGTCAAAATCTAGTGAAGGTGACCAAGGGCACAACAGAGGTTCCCAGAGAAAGTTGTTAGCAAGTCTCTGCTTGATGAGCGACGAAGACAGGAGTGAAGCTTTGTCGACCATAGAGGAGACAGTCCAAGCCTAGAAATGTGGGCCGCAAAGATTAATGGGCCATTAAGTGGCACGCCAAGGAGAGAAGAAAGTTCGAGTTGTCCTCTAGGATTAGAATAGAGAAAGCAATATTCTAGGGATATGCCTTTAGGGTTTCAATGCAGGAATGTACTTGTACGCTGCCTTGCACGGTGCCTTATAAAAGGGGGCACTTATCTCCATGAACGCTGGTAGGTGAATGAAATAAATGAGACCTTGAACCCCTAATAATCCTACATGTTTGGGCCCTATCTTACCTATCCTGTTAGGGATTCCGCAAATCCTAACAGAGCGAGGGTGATGTATATCATGCATGCATGAGATGTCTTTAGGGTTGCATTGATGACATTATAAGCTAGCGATAGCTAAGGTTTGGGCTCTAGTTATCAGGTGCAAGTATTGATTTGTGGATCATTTCAATTGTGCAAAAAGAGAAACAATTCATGAACTTGAGCGTGGAAACTTATCTTGGGTATTTGGTGATATTCAAGGCCACCAAAGTCAGACATAGAACCTTACCTTTCCTTTCTGCGAAGCAAGAGAGATGGATTTGGCCAATTTCATGATTTTCTTGCAAAAATTCCAGAGATGTAGTAGAGAGAGAATCAAGTAAATGCATGAGAGGGTTGAGCTGTAGAATAGCTTCAACTTACTCTTAGGAATGTAAGAAACAATTCCACACTTCTCATTCCATTCATGCCTACAGAGGATCAAGACTTAGGTCTTTGGGAGGGACAAAATCCAAATGAGAGAAAGAGTTCTTGAAATCACAATGGATAGATATGTTGAGAGGGGGATTTAATTGATGCTGATCTTGCTACCCTGCTTCTTCCCTTCTCCTTCTCTTCATCGTTCTCTCCTTTCTTTCTCTATAGTTCTTGCTTTGCTCTCCTTCTTGAGAGAGAGTGATGAGGGGTGAGGAATGGGAGAGTGAGTGAGAGTGAGAGCTTGATTTGGTGAGGGCTATTCTCCATTTCGTACAATGACATGTCTTCCCACAAGAGAGTGGAAGGCCGCTCATTTCCCACCCGTTCAGTGAGCTAGCGGACAGTTCATCATGTTTGACGGAACGTTCCAATAATTCTCTGATTTGGGGATTGGGTTTTTTGGCATTAGGGTCAATGTTATTTTCCAAGAGAGATAGATTATCATTAGAAGAAGAAGCATGTGTGTTGGTTATTGATGGCTGCGGGAAACGGGCAGCTATGACCTGCCTCAATGTGAGTAGAGACAAATTTGGGTTTGTAATTAGGGTATCCTATGGTTTCATTCCCGAATAAAATAGAAATAGATCCCTGCCCCAGACGGAGAATCGATTAGAAACAAAAATTGAAACACACACACATACAATATTTTTTCTGAACACAGTAGTCTGATTTGATATTCATGCAGTGGAAATGAGTTTATCAGCAAACAAGATAGGTTAGTACCAATGCAACTTGGTGTCATGTTTACTTAATTAGGCATATTAAGCTATGTTAACCTGTCCTCGAGTCCACGTCCAATGGAGGACCTGCTCATCAAATGCTGACAATAGTGTGGTTGATGAATTCCATAATACCCATCATGAAGCCTTGGTTGCGAGGAAAATAGCAGTGATATACAAACATGTTTCCAGACTCTTGTGTGCCGCTGTTGGAAAACACTAGGGGATTCATGAGGTCATTCATGATTCATGAATAGGATCACTCTATGCATGGGTGAAACACACACTAGGCATGTGATTTTATATATATATATATATAGGGAAATTATTTCCTACTCCTAGAGAGTAGTTACTCCCATGTGTATATCTCTAGATTTAGAGCGTATATGACCGAACGAAGTGTATGTACACGAAGTATATGATCATACTAGACTATCTATGGTAGTATATATGTCAAGTATGTATGCATACATAGAGTATGTGGTTATACTTATTTTATATACTACAGGTAGTGGCATTTTCGTAATATATTAAAAATTATAGGTTCCTCTGAAATTTTTTCGCATAGAAAGATTTGAAGTATCTTAGTATGAGTATATAAACATACTTAAAGTGATAAACAAGTATGAACTCATACGCAATATGGTTTTTTAAAGATGGGAGTAACTACTCCCGGGAGTAGGAAAACCTCGTGTATATATATATAGTCGTACTTCTACTCACTCGTCCCCCAACTTGCTCACTCATTCTTTTCTTCAACGTACGAAAACTTCAGGAAATAATCTCTCTGCAGCCACTAGTACACAAAGCATTAGTAGAGGCGGTTGTAGAGGCTTCAAAGATCGGCGTTTTTGGGCTGCCGCCCGGTGCTAGAGGCCGATGAAAATGATGCATTTTCACCGGCGGTTGCTTAAAAACCGCCTGTGAAAAATGCATTTCCACAAAGCGGTTCACTTAACCAACCACCTGTGAAAATGCCATTTCCATCGGCGGTTAACATAAGAAACCGCCCGGTGGAAATTCCATTTCCACAGGCGGTTTTATTAGGTGAACCGCCAGATTAATGTTTTCCCCACCAAAATTCATTTGAATTTTCATTTTTTGATTGGCGCCCTCTCTCCCTCCTCCACCCTCCCTCCTCTCTGTCCCTCCTCTTCCCCCCCCTCCCTCCCTCCCTCTCTCTCCCCCCTTATCTTTCTCCCTTACGATAATCAATGCAAAGACTATTTAATTATAAAAAATACATTAAGGAAAAGTAACTATACCATGCAATACTTATATACATATATACATCATTAACAATTTAATTACACTATACATTGTTTTCATCAAAATTGTTTTCTCGCCACCATGTGATAATAAAATTTACATTAGAGAGGATTCTAATAATCATTTCGACTTAATCTCGAGGCGCTAATATCCCTTAGCGCTCAACTCCGCTAAAAGCGCTTTCCTTGTGGTGAAATTTCCCCTCTGAAGGAATAATTTCTCTCATGATAAATGAGCAGAGATCCTCAATTATTCCATACATAGTTAGCTCGTCGAAGTGTTGGGAGTCCGCTTCTTGATACGCCTGAAAAAGAAGTTTGTAAATATTATATATATTTCCATGCGTCTAAATAAATTTGCATTTTTAACGATATAAATACAAACGTGTTACCTTAGGATTCCTGATGTACCGTCCGGCCGTTCTCATGAACTCGCACGTGTAGAATCCGCAGTGCAGGGAATCGGTTGGTTGCTCGTGGCACTACATAAATTGCTTAGAGTTATTTACTTGTAATAACATCTTATATATGTAACATGCCTGATATTGATTCATAATAAATTTACATACCGGCCATTTGTGAAAAAAATTGTATTTCCTTTCCGCCAAAGACGGGTCAAACACTCCACCTCTTATTTTATAGAATCTCCAACATCTATGATCTCAAAAGAATCAGTTAGCAGCAATTTTAAACTCTCATCGATTAAAAGATGCATGCTACATTTTGTCAGCTTACCGTTCTATGATGCTTTGGAAATGGAAACCTTCTCTAAAGCTGGAACCCTTCTCTTGGCATAATAGTCTTCTTCTTCATTTTCTTTGTTGGAAATTTTTGAACTCTGTTGGGTCTTCTTTCTCTTCTTTCCTTTGGAAATGGAAGTTGCATTCTCTTCTTGTAGATAGTCTTTTTTTTAGTCTTGTACCGACTTGCACTACAATTTGGACAGTTATCCAAGTCTTTGTAATCACCTCGATATAAGATACAGTGGTTTCTGCAAGCGTGGATCTTCTGGACACCCATAGTAAGTGGACTGATTAGCTTCTTTGCATAGTAAGTGTTAGCAGGGCACTTTGTTCTCCTTAGGAAGTATATCTCCGAGAGTACTCAACAATACATCGAAGCTAGCATCGGACCATCCATACCTAGCCTTCAACATCAATAACTTAAGCACGCACCGTAATGTCGTGAACTCTTTGGTGCAACCCTTACTCTCATCGTATAAGGGCTCTGCTGCTGCCCCTGCTCTAAGGCCTCCATCCCTTTCATAAAAAACATTGATGGATCCGTATGACGACGCAATAAAGCGACCATCAATTCTGCGTCTTCATCCTCCACCCGAGTTACGTTGGCATCGGTTCCTTCAACATTTACATCATCATGAACATCGGGCACAATATGTTCACTCTCTTGGGACAATGGTGTTACGTCTCGTGTCCGAACTGGCATACATTGTCAACAAGCATATCTGGGCCATTGCCACCTAGATTCACGGGGTCTTCGACTATATACGTTGCGAGCTACCCTCTCCATGCTTTGTCCAAATCAAGTAATCATTCATAAAACCTCGACAGACCAGGATGAGCCATGATTGCACTTGTGTCTTCAAAAACAACAAGATTTCTGCAATCGGCGCAAGGACAATATATGTGCTTCGTCCGTGTTCCTGAAAAGCATGATTTTTAACAAAGATCGATAAACCTACGGACCTCAAGTGCGTAGGATGGATCTACTCTGCCTAAGTTATACATCCAAAATGCTCATGTCCATCGTTACCTATTATAGAGTTTAATAGATTTAAATAATGTAATCACTTAAAAGAAGACATGAATGTTTTGTCATATTTATTAACAAACCTTAAGATGATCAACAAACCCCTTCAAGGAATTATAGATGAAAAGAACTTCACGCTTTTATGTTTCTCAAATAATACACGTCCGGGCTAAATCATATGTAGTTAAAAGAACTAGTTAAATAAATATGCCTCTCAATAATAACTAAAGCAAGACTAATTAATAAAACTCTAATTAAAGAATCACCAATACCTAATTAAATAAAACATAACTAAATAATTAAAGCATCAATTTATTATATGAAACCTTAAAAACTAAAAAGAAGACTAATTAAAGAAACCCTAATTAAAGCCTCACCACTACTTAATTTAACTAAACAAAAATAAATAATTAAGGAAAAACTAATTTCAAACATCAATATGACAAATAAAAAAAGTAATTAAATAAGAGTAAACATAACTAAATAAACTAAACATAATAATTTAAAGCATGAATTTATTAGATGAAACCCTAAAAACTAAAATAAAACTAAATAATAAAATCCTAATCAAAGCCTCAACACTACTTAATTTAATAAAACATAACTATATAATTAAACAAATACTAATTTCAATCATCAATATGACACATAAACTAATAATTAAATAAGAGTAACTAATATATAAATGAAACCCTAATTAAAGAATCATCACTAAAAATATCACTACTAGCTAATTAAACTAAATATAACTAAAAATTTAAATAAGAGTAACTAATAAAAAACGCTGAAGGTTAAACTCTAGATAAAAAAGTGAAACCCTAGATAAATAATTACTATAATAATTAAAAAAAAAAAACCTAGCTACACTTCTCTCTCACTTGAGGTGAAACCCCAAATCTCAAAAAGTGAGTGGGGTTGAGCAAGAGAATGGTGGAAATGTAACCTAAAAGTCCAAATTCTAGATACAAAAGTGAAAATCTAGTTCAAAATTGTGGCTAAAATTGATCAAAAATGGCAAAAAGCTAGTTACTCTTCTCTCTCTCTCTATAGAGTGAAACCCTAAATCCTAAATGTGTCTAGAATTGAGCATCAATGGTTAAAAAGAGGTAAGAGATATTAAAACTAACCTTTCTAAGCAACCTCCTTCAAAGAAATCAAGACCAAAACCTCTCCCCCTTGTTTCTTCTCAAATCTGGACCTCCAAAATCGCCACCAATGGAGGGTGGCGGCGGGCTACATTCTGGTGGGGAAGAAGGAGGGGAAGAAGGTGGGGTATATATAGCAGGATCAGCAGAGGCGGTTCACTTAAGGAACCGCCTGTGCAAAAAGATTAGCACTGGCGGTTCTGTTAACAAAACCGCTTGTGTAAATAGCCTCATTTACACTGGCGGTTTTCTTAAGTAACCGCCTGTGTTAATCTAGACCAACACAGGCGGTTCCTTAAGTGAACCGCCAGTGTAAATGTGCCTATTTACACTGGCGGTTCACTTAAGAGAACCGCCAGTGTTAATATATTTGCACAAGCGGTTCCAGTTGTGGGACCGGCCTTTTGGTTTTCACAGGCGTCCTTTTCCTAAAACCGCCTGTACAAATTTTTCCATGCCGTCAAGACAAATACTTTGTGTACTAGTGTTTGGTTCCAGCGATTGTAACACAAACGTAAACAATTTATATAGCTGCAGACCTTACCGGCGGGAAATGCAATTGAACTAATTTTGTTTATGTTTACGTTACAGTTGATCCAACCAAACACTACCTACTACTTGTTTCCACTGCATGAATATCGAATCAAACTACTGTATTCAGAAAAAAAAGGATATTGTTGTACATGTGTGTTTCAGTTTCTCATTCACCATTTAGGGGCAGGCATCAATTATATATTTCTATTTATTCTGGAACAAAACCAGGGGATCCTCAAGTGTTTGCCACCTATAAGAAAATGTACGGGATCCTCCTATCCTCTTATCCTCCATCTGGGGCAGGCACACCTAGCTATTTTATTACATTAAAGCACAAGATCTCCCTAGTGTTTTCCACCAGAAGCACACGCCCGGAAACACAATTACCACAGGGGAACCATGCTGCCTTTGTTTAGAGATGATAAGGATGCTACATTGTAATAAATTAGGCATGTTGATCTTGTCTTTCATCTTTTCTCTTCTCTCCTCTTATCTTCTCTTATCTTCCCGTCATACACAATAAGAGTATCACTGTCGGATAGTAAGGAAAAAAGGTATCACTGTCAGCTCTTAATATCACCCACCAGCATTGATATTGATATATCATATGTTACTAATATGGGTGGTGTCAAAATCCATTAGTGATAGTATTACTCACAAGTTTTAGTCTTACATCACTTGGTAGTGACATGGGAGCTGGCACTGAAGATTGTTTGAATCTCATTAACTCTGAAGGTCCCCGAGGAGCGACACAAGGAAACAGTACAAAAGGCACGGGAGAGCCTTCGGTGGAGGATGGCAAAACGGGTCGTCCCGCACAGGCACCGATGATATCTCCAAGCGAAGGCCCGAGGTGAATGGATGATCGACTACAAGGAGCCTTCAATGATCAATACCAGTAGAACCCTTAGACAACTTTCGTTTTGGAAGAAGTCATTCTAGAATGGGCGAAGCTCCGTCCATTAGGGAGAAAGCCTTTATCGGTTCTAGCAACCTGTCGTAGTGTTTTTCTTTCTATAGGGATATGTGTTGTGGGGTCGTAATTGTTGGTATAAATTAAATACACATAGGAAAATATAAATATCCGTAAGCGCATAGATATAATACTGTTCTAGTATTTCACCGGAGGTTTTAAATATCGTATCCACAAGAAAACATGTGAGTATAACTACGGTCCAATCCAGCCCGGAATAAAAATCAAGACTAGAGAAGGTCGTGATAAAATGAGATTACTAAACCTATCTAATTTGAATCTTGGTAAATTGTGCCTTCTAATGTCCTAACATGGCCGATAACTTTATAAAATAGGAGTAGAAAACTGAGTTCTTCCCTACCAAGCATCAATAAGGCTACCAATGCTTCTAACGGGTGGTGGACTATAGAGGATTCAACAAAGCTACAAAGGTCACCTTCACTAGATTTCACAGATAATCTAGATCTAAGCACCACGCTTACACCTATAATTACCACTTTAATCTATAGGGCCTAAAGATTAAGGCACTTAAGAGAATTAGCATCTAGAAGAACAATATAAACACATTGCTTACTTGAAAATAAGAAGTTGATGATCGAAGAAATCTTAGAAGCAAGTTCCATGTGAAGGAACCCCACCCCGTGAGAATACAACCGAAGAGAAGCACCAACAGGCTAAAACTCCTCCAAAACTCTACTCCCTAACTCCTCCCTCTAATTCTCTAACTCCTCCCTCTAATTCTAGAGACTAAACCTATTGAAGACTAATTTTCTCTTGATAGCTAGAGGTAGATCCTTTTATGGGGACCCCTCTCGGTTGATCTAACTAGAGATAATGAATTACGGTTCTGAGGAATGCATGCCTTAGACAGGGGCCAAGGGTCTCCTTATATAGTCTAGTGGCATGCATACGAGCCCTTGGATCAAACCGACTTCACATATGGTGGATATGTATCCTCAAAGGCGATGGATGAAGCTTCCATAATACGGAGGCGAGGCATGCGAAAAGGGGTGCCGACCGACCCATAGGGGGTGCCGGCCAGCCCTCTCATGCGGGCCTTTTAGGCCCATCTTTGTCGTGGTGCCCTTCTAGTACCTTTTAGAGTCCGATAACGTGTGTTTTCGTCAGAGTTAAGTTTTGTCTTTTTACACGTTTTAATCCTCCTTTGTATGCTTTCTGGAATTACCCTGCAGAAAATATGAAATCACTAAAACTAATAGAAATTATCAGTTAAAATCCCTATCTTACTATTGGTGACCTCTTTTATGTATTTAGTTTACAGTGTAAGATGAACGTTTAATTACCGTCAACAGTAACCATGGCAATCATCACGATTGTTCATTGGATATGGCAAGTGTAGGTCTCCGGTGGCTTAGGCGCTCGGACACAAGAGACACATCTATATTTAGTATTTATAACAAAAATCATAATATTACCATAAAAATAGGTGAGCAAAGAAATTTTTGTGACGTATAATTGAATTTTTGATAAAAATTGAATTTTTATTGAATATTTTATGAAAATTGATTTTTTTTGCCATAGTATATAAAAAATTCATTGTTTTTGTTGGAGGCCATGGCCCCTGCTGCCCCTGTTCTGCCTCTGTGCACGCTGACATTTCAAGTATAAATAAAGGATATACACCCTCTGTTTTAAATTATATATCGCTTTGATTTCTTTTGTTACATAAAATTTTCTATATATATCTAGATGCATGACAAAATGGATATATATACCAAAAATATCCAAGTGCTCCTTTTCCAAGTAGTGTGGGGTCTACGGGAAACACACACCGCTACCCTGTGGATGACATCAATGGGCCGACACCTTGCAAAATGCTCATACGATATGGTATGAAGCATCAACGTACAAGGGAGGTAGCCACAGGCTTTGCGATCCCCGGACGTGACTACCACGGTGATCCTATACCAGAAGACTACTGCAGCGTAGAAGTGGTGACGGTCGTCCCAGGCTACGAGGATGACATGCTAGAAATTTCTGGTCCCGAGGGTATTGAGACACTCGGATAGACCATTAAGAATTTCATCCTGTGGCCTCGAAGAGATGTCCAGTTGACGCAGCCACCACCTTCCACAGAAGCCCTGCCAGAAACTCAGGAGTCAGCACCTGATCTCGACCGTCAACAGGATCCAAACCCACCATCACCACCTGCTGCCGATCCTTCAAGAACCCCACCGTCAACATCGAAACCAGCAGGATCTCCGCCACAAACAAGTACACCAGTCTGTGAGCCTGCTCCGTCCCCACCGCCACAAACAAGTACACCAGTCCGTGAGCCTGCTTCGTCCCCACCACCTCAAGAAATGGAAGAATCACCTTGGACACCACCGCCGCCACCAAAGAAGACCCAATAAAAACCCACCAAGAAGAGGAAATTTTCTATTCCCAAATTGGTTTCCCCATTCGAGCCGAAGAGGAAAACAGCTGGCACTGCCAAATTTTTAGAAGGGATTGCGCTTTCTCGCAAGTCAACTACCGTGGACTTAGCTGAGCAAGAGAAGGCAGTAGAAGAAGCAAAGATCCGAGCTCTAGAGATAGTGAGGCCAACATGGGATGACTATGAAAATGTCCCAGATAAATATGTACCCGGCAGGCCTCTACTGAGTTGGGAACAACTCCAAAAGCTTCCGCCTGGTATAAAAAGACTTCATGACTGGTACATGCGAGCGGCTCGAGTCGGGATCGACGCAATCCAAGTGGACATACCACCAGCTGCTTTCATAAGTGAACGAGACACGGCTTTCGTTACTTTTGAGGACATATGGTTGATGTTTAACCTTAAGCGGCTCGACGTTCAGCTCGTCACGCTATTTGCATTGTAAGTGTACCTCTCACACTAACATGAACTTTCGTTTATTATTATTGACTTCTATCTTATGCCTTGCAGAATGCAATATGAACAAAACGAGTTCATGTACGGTCCCGCACCAAACAAGAATGACTTCAAAAGGACTGGGTACCTAAGCCCCAAAAAAATTTGCGAGAATGAGCACACCTTCCGAATTGGTGACGACAGCGACGAATTGAAGGGGTTATCAAAGAAAGATAAAGAAAAGAGAAAAAAAGATTTGGAGAAGGATCATGAGACTCACTACGCCACATACATAGGCAATGCATTGCTCCAGTACAAACACAGGGAATGCGTAGTTGCCCCTTATAACTTTAGGTAAGTATGGGTTCATATAAATACATCAGCTTAAGTATCGGTTTATATAAATGCATGACAACTCGGTTTCGATCTTGCGTAGTGACCACTGGATATGCTTCTTCATTTATCCTAGAGACGGAAGGGTGCTGGTCTTGGACTCCGCCGACTACCCACCTAAAAGATATGCAAAATTCTAAAGCATCATAGAACGGTAAGCTGACAAAATGTAGCATGCATCTTTTAATCGATGAGAGTTTAAGATTGCTGCTAACTGATTCTTTTTGAGATCATAGATGTTGGGGATTCTATAAAATAAGAGGTGGAGTGTTTGACCCGTCTTTGGCGGGGAAGGAAATACAATTTTTTCACAAATGGCCGGTATGTAAATTTATTATGAATCAATATTAGGCATGTTACATATATAAGATGTTATTACAAGTAAATAACTCTAAGCAATTTATGAGAACGGCCGGACGGTACATCAGGAATCCTAAGGTAACACTAATAGTAACGTTTGTATTTATATCGTTAAAAATGCAAATTTATTTAGACGCATGGAAATATATATAATGCTTACAAACTTCCTTTTCAGGCGTATCAAGAAGCGGACTCCCATAACTTCGACGAGCTAACTATGTATGGAATAATTGAGGATCTCTGCTCATTTATCATGAGAGAAATTATTCCTTCAGATGGGAAATTTCACCACTGAAAGCGCCTTTAGCGAGGCGGAGTTCAGAGCGCTAAGGGATATTAGCGCTCTGAAATTAAGTCGAAAATGATTATTAGAATCCTCTAATGTAAATTTTATTATCGCATGGTGGCCAAAAAACAATTTTGATGTAAACAATGTATAGTGTAATTAAATTGTTAATGATGTATATATGTATATAAGTATTATATGGTATAATTACTTTTTTTTTTAATGTATTTATCATAATTAAATAGTCTTTGCATTGATCATAATAAGGGAGAAAGATGAGGGGGGAGAAGGGAGGAAGATGAGGGTGCAGAGAGGAGGGAGGGAGGAGGTGAAAGAGGAGGGACAGAGAGGAGGGAGGAAGGGGACAGGAGGGCGCCAACTGAAAAAATTAAAAATTCAAATGAATTTGGGCGGGAAAACATTAACACCGGGCGGTTTACCTAACAAAACCGCTTTGGAAATTCCATTTCCACCGGCGGTTCCTTAAGTGAACCGCCGTGGAAATGCCATTTCCACGGGCGGACCGCCTGTAAAAATGGATTTCCACAGGCGGTTTTCAAGCAACCGCCAGTGAAAATGCAACATTTTCATCGGCCTCTTGCACAAAGGGCAGGCCAAAACGCCAGATGGCGAGGCCTCTAGAACCGCCTGTACAAATGCTTTGTGTACTAGTGCGACGACGGCTGTGATGATGTATGCCAAGCTGAAAACCCCGAAAACATTAGCGGCGGTTGTGAAGATTTTAAATGCTGGTGCTATACCTGCTAGTGCACCCATGCATTTCTAATATAAATTATCCCTTACTGTTGGCTCTTATGTAACAATACTACATATATAGTGCTTTTTAAATAAATATCAGGGGTCACCCCTGCGTGGAATATACATGCACTAGCTCAGTTCTTCACATTAGTTTTGGTCCAACACCATTCCTATCAGTGATAGATTGAACCGGCACACAACCAAACCAATCTGACACTGATGGGGTGTTGACATCAGTGTTGGTTTGCAAAACCGGCAGTGATTAGCCCACCTTCACTGCCGGTTGATAAGAAGAACCGATAGTCTTCTTAGGCGCCATTGATGACGATTAGACATACAAACTGATAGTGTTAAGAAAACAAACATTGTCTGTTTGTGGCTTAAGCCGACTGTGTTCTTACTGCCTTCGCTGCTAAAAAACCGACAAACATTGTCAGTTGTTTACACGCCACGATGGTGATGTTGATCTCTTCATTGCCAGTGCCTCACGTTGACCAGGTTTCTGGTGAATAATATACATTTATTGCTCGAAATGAATTGAATATTAAAATATATATTTTTAATATTAATCTAATGATATTTGTTTGAAATAAAATTTTTAATATTTTTTATCTATAATTGGTCAAGCTTAAGGTGTTACTAGCAAAATATGCCCGTGCGTTGCAACGGAAAAAAAATATTAAATATCTAGATAAAAAACAATAAAAATGGTACGCATAAACACACATGTGCACACACCATAATAATATAATATAAGTTAATGATGTTAATATCATTAATTGAAATAAAATACAATCTCAATAGAATTCTTCTTCGCCCTATGCAAATCAAGGTAAATTTAGACATGTATTTATTATAACTTTATTAAATTAGATTTAATTTTCATTCTACCATGTGTGGCAATAGTACCCATTAAAAAATCCGTACTTCTAATACTTAGTTAAAGTCAATAAGGAGTTATTGCCAACGTGTTAATGATTGATCCGTCCATTGATAATTATGATGGGAGACATCTCTTGATTTCCACATGGCATCCCTAGTTGGGTTTACAGAGTCTTATACTGAATTAGCAACAAACTGCTTAAGAGATTTGAGTTTATATGTTGATTAGTTGGACCACCATCTATAAGAATAAGTTTGATTTGTAATCAGAACTACTTTAACATATGGAAAATCTTTGTTTCTTCGAGAAAGGATTATAATCCTTATATTAGCTATCCAGGTTACTAAAAAATTTGATATATGTCATATAAAATAGGAGGTTGTATGAACAAATAAATTGAGATGATTTTCATATTTAAAATAGTGAATAAATTTTGGCAACAGTGTACAAGAAGCATACCACTTTCTGCTGATGAAAACCAGTCGAACAATCATGCATCCATCCACAATTGGCACCAAAACTTTCCGAGCTAGAAGCTGAACTCATCCAGTTTGCATTGAATTCCCAGAAACTGACCTACTATCTATTGATCTGTCTACTTGACATCAAACTTAATGTGCCTATTTCTTCTGGTAACCGCCCATAACAGCATGACGAACCAATGTAATGTAAGCAAGAGAAAGCGCAGTTCAATCCTCGAAAGTCCAAGTGTTCTCCCTCCCGAGCACGGCCTCCTTGATCTCGTCAGCCATCTTGCCTTCCCACTATGGGCTACAGCCGTGCAGCCCAGGTCGATCCAGGTTCTCGATGACCAGTAAGTTAGCAACCTGCAGCGCAGAACCACAAAATCATCACTCAATCACTCATCACCGATTGTACAGGCGTGGTTGCTCAAATTCAGTTAAACTCAAGGCACGTATATCAATTTCATTTCATCTAACGACAGTACCACTCCGATATTCGATCACCTTCGCTCAGCGAAAGGAAAAGAAATGCATCGATACGTGCAGTTACTTAGGATGATGACGCCAAGTCGCCGAAGAGCGTGGAGTTGTCGGGGAGATCGCTGATGAACCTGTGGCCCCAAGCCGTGTGAGTCTGGATCAAGCTAGGTGACGGGCACGACGGCGCACTTAGCCGATGTGACGACGATGGGAAGGGCGGGAACGAGTCGCTAAGCCACGGAGGCCACGGAGTCGTAGTGCAGCTTGTGCTCCTAGAAGCGCAGTACGCTGCCACCAGGCGGATCGGAGGATGCCGGCGTTAGTGCCGTCGATGGGGCGCCCACGCCCTCCATGCACCTGCCCTGTATCATCTGCACCGTCGTCGACAAATTACACCTCCGTGCCGCATTCCGCTACCAGTAGTATGTTGCCGCCAACCTTGACACCTTCCCCTTCTACCGCATGTTGCTCCTACTTCGTCGCCGCCGCGTCGGTATCCGGGGAAGCCATGGATTTGGGGAACTGGGGTTTCATGTTGGCAAGAAGATGACGGGGCCATGGGTTTTTTCGGCGGCCAAGATTTTTATGCTGCGGTTTAAATACATCATAAAATAATACATCATAAAATATCACAAGCATATATATATATATATATATATATATATATATATATATATATATATATATATATATATATATATATATATATATATATATATATATACACGTGCTATTCTACACTCTAGGTGTAGAATAATATTCTACACCCAGTAGTTAATACTGAATAATACTTGACAAATACTGAAAGAAAATTTAGAAATACTGAACACTACCGAACGCCAACTACTTGACTAATACTAAATGCGGTTCAGTATCGTTAAGTATTCTTCAATATTTTTTATCAGTATTACTCAAGATCGATCAAGATAGCTACTGGGTGTAGAATAATATTCTACACCTAGGGTGTATATACCACATGAACATATGTAAATGACTATCATATGTATCTCGTGAACATCACAAAATACATCATAAAACATCACATATATATCATAAAAAGAATATCATACATGTATACTATATAAACATCACATAGAATATTACATATATACCTTTTTTTTAAAGAAACATTACATATATACTAAGTGAAACATTACATATATACTAAATGAACATAAGTTGTATCATAGAATAGCACATGTATACCACATGAACATTATAAAAAAGTCATAAAAAACATAACATATATAATATATGTATATCATATAATATATCATAAAAGACCATATGTAAGTTCTATATTTATGTATAGTTCTATATAGAAAAAAATAACAAAGAAAAAAACAGATAAAAACATAAATAACAAATGGAAACATATAGAGAAAAATGAATAAATTAAATAATAAAGAGAAATAGAAATTAGATAAATGCAAGCATGAAATGAGGAGTGAAAACTTTCACAAAGTAAACTAAAGAAAAAACACAAATAAGAAAAGAAAATAAAATAAAATAAAATAAAATAAAAAAAAAAAACAAATAGAAGAAAAATAAAGAAAATAATTTATTAGTATTAGTTAAAGTAAAATAAATAAATGAAATATGAAAAATATAAAAAATGAAGAAAAGAGCAAAACATAACGAAAAAAAAAAGCAAGAAAAAAACTTGAACGACAAGTTGACGGCATCGAAAGGTAACATTCTACTTTCCTTCCGTTAATTTTGGTGAAATTTCGCTTTTCCTTCGAAACCTGAAAACCGAGTAAATCACCTCCTTCAACTTTTCAAACCGTGCACTTTACCTCTCTAGAGTAGTTTTGAATGTGGTTTTGTATTTTTTATATATTTCGGCTGAATCTTTAAAAAAATCATACTAATTTATAGAAAAATCATAAAATATAATATGTATAATATGGTATGCTTTAGTATAAACTTACGATTTAGTATAAACTTTTTGTTGTAGACAACTAACACAGTGAATATATAATATGATACGCTTTTAGTATAAACTTTTATTGTAGATTTTTTATCTATGCTTTTTTGTAATTAGTTCTTATAATTCATAACTATAGTTTCTATGGTTCAATTATAGTAAAATTTTATAGTGGCCTAATTATTGTATGCTTGAACTACAGTAAAATTTTCATACTTTTACATTGCTTCGATTTAACAAGCACAAACCTATTAACCTACGTAAATCTAAAACTAAGTTATACGTGATCCAAGCCACCATAAAAATTTCACTAGAATTGAACCATAAAAACTATCATTATGAAATATTTTAATTAATTATAGAAAAGTATAGATCTAAATTATACAAAGAAAAAACTTTGTACTACAAAGATACCATACTATATGTTTATTATGTAGATCTACTCATGTGGAGTCCAAAATAAAATTGGATTTCTATTTTATGATTTTTCTCTAATTTACTATAATTTTTAAAGATTCAGCCAAAATAAATATAAAGAAGAAAAAGACAAAACTGCCTTCAAAATCAGTCAGATTAGGGAGGTAAAGCACATGGTTTGAAATATTGAGGAAGGTGATTTACCTGGTTTTAGAGTTCGGAAAGAAAAAAATAGATTTTCACATAAATTGAGAGAGGAAAAAAATAGACTTTTTCCACACGCAAATAGAGTCCCTCCTGCCCAGCTCGGTTGCTTGGGCCATGCTGTTCCCGCACTCACCGTGGGCCACGCCGTGCATGCACAGCGTCGTCCCCTGTCCCAGCGAATGGGAACATTCGCAAGCTCTACCAGGCATTCGGCATTCCGGCCGGACCGACGTCCCCGAGCTCTACAGCTTGTATCGCTGCGTGCTTGGTGCCGATGCTGGCCGAGGTGTACTGTGTCGTGCCATGTCCTCAAGCAGGCAAGCAGCTGGCTGGATTTGAGGTCGTGCTCCTCGTGTTAAGATCACGCCGAGAGAAGGCCAAGATTGTGACACAGCGCAATGTGTCACAGCAAGGCACGTGCGCTTCGCTATGGACCCAAAATGGCCGCTGGCCGCAACATCGTGGTACGTGGGCTTTGTACAGTCAAACAAAGACGAGAATAAATGAAGCAAGCATCGATCTAAAGAGGGAGGAAACAGAAAGATTTTATCCCAAAAATTTCATTCAAACGGTTAATTAAGCCTATATTTATATCTATAATACTAGATGTGTTGCCCCAGGCCATAAAACTTTGCCCACACCTACAGGGACAATGCACGTAATTTCTAACTTAGACAAACATATTAAGATCAAATTGTACAAATGTAATTATATAGATAGAAAATATAAAGATTGTTTAAAGTATCTTTATTTATCACTTATATCCTGTAAATTGGTTTCACTTGTTTTAATTAATACTTGTGTGATTTATTATGATGTATTCTACTAGATAAAGCTGATTTGATCGTTCGAGGGAAAAATAATAAATAACTTATAAATGATTTTTTTCCTCTTAGTTATTTATCATCTTCTGACATAGTAACCCCAATAATCATCCATTCCAACCTACATCTCCTCTCTAATAATTCCATTCCAATCAAGCACCATCATTCTCCATCTAACCATCACCAGAATCCCATTTGCAACCAAAAATCAGAGTCTAGATTTCTAGCGCAGACGAGCATCTCTAAGAGTTTATCAAAATTCACTTGGTAAATCTCGTGATTTGGCAATTCTCTAAAATATATAGCAAGTAAAAAAAGAGTCCCTCTCCAATAGTTTGGCATAATTCACTTGCCAAACACAGATCAAACTTACATCAGGAACCCCGCGATAGAAACAAAATTATGTTTATATCCTTCCACCTCTTGAAAACTTACATCAGGAACCATAAAGCAGAAACAAAATTATTTTTTCACCCTTCCACCTCTTCTAAAAGCTCGATGGCAAGTCGCGTCCGCATGCGGATATATACGCGTGCAGGAGGAAAGAATAGCAACTTAGGATAAATGGGGAGTTGATTTGAGGAGTTGTTAGAGATGTTTTTTTTTATTTTGCCAATAAAATAAGGATAGCAAGTTGAAATACCAAGTTGTTGGAGATGCTCAACAAAAACACAGAAGAAACCTCCAATTTGCACCGTACCCCCTCCAAAACCTTTCAATCATAAACTCTACAGCCCTTTTGACCGAGGCAGTGTAGATTGTACCCTTTTGACCGAGGCAGTGTAGAGTGTAGTGATTAGTGAACATGCATGGACATCACATGGATCATGGTTCCTTTTCGAGGCCGGGGCGCGCAAAAAACCATTGCTGTATCCATGGTCCATTATCCATCGATATCTGTCATCAGTGGTCGAGTCCCTCCACCGTCGAGTATAGTAGGCCATCGAGAAGGATGGGTACTAGTTGAGGCTGCTGCCCACGTACGTGCACATGTCTTGTTTTCAGCGCACGCGTACTCCCGGGCGGCAATCATATTGTGGAGCTGTACGTAGTCGCGGGTGCCCAGCTCGTACACCCCGTGCCGCGCCGTACTCGAACGACGACGTGGTAGTCCCACTCGACGCCTGCCACAGGAGTAGCCTGCATAGGCCGTAGACCCGTGGTCATCAGCACCGAGCACATGACAGAAGGGTTCCACTCTGGGTGCCGCTCTAGAGCAGCGCCGCGAGCCCGATGACGTGCAGGCACGACATGGATGTGGCTCAAGATGTTGTTCCCTCAACTTGACGGTTTGCCACCGGACTGTATTGGTTTGCATAGGCCGGTTTGACCCGTTAATATCATCAATAATAGAGCAACAATGAGTTTTTATTCTATCTATTCATTCAGAAATATAAACAATAGCATGAGGTATCTGAATTGGTGGGTTGGAAATGTATTTTAATGGGTTGAGCGCCGCGGTTTGGTTTGGTGTGGATGATTGAAGTCAGGCAATTTAGTTTGGATTTGACTTTCACATATATATATGGGATTGGTGCGGGTTTGGTTTGGTTCTTGGCCCACTGTCAGCTTTATTCATGCCCACAGCGCCGGGTGTTGTCGGCGAGGCTCGTCGGCCCAGCTATTTCTGTGTCCACGCTGCCAGGATGTGCCAAGATGTTCACCACCGGCACAATCATATCCGCCTTCAGGATCTCTGGTGTCACCATTTAGGCGGCGCCCATGCGACAAGTACCACCGGCGAGTAGCGCACGCGCGCCCATGCCTGCGTCCCAGCGACCACGAGGCCACTACATATATCACGCCTGAAGACGACCACCAAGTTGTTGTTAGCCCTGAGCCCCTGACGGACGTAGCGCTCGTGGTCAGCTGACCCATGGAACTGGCATGGGGCCTCGAGCACCTTCTCGAAATGCTTGGGGCATGCGCCTCTTCAATGGGACCGAGGCTAGGCCATGCACTCGGCCGCTACGAGACAGCGCTTCTTGTCTTGGCCATTGGGTCGCAACGATGCTGGACGGAAGCGGAGGCGGACCTGTCGACGCTGTCGTCACCACTGGCGTGGGAGGCGGCCTTGGAATTGTTGTTGAACTTGGCTTGGATGGCGTCCTCGCCCGTGGCATACTCAGTCACGACATCCAGGGCTCCTGTCGTTCACGGTCGCGGGGTCTCACGACCAAGCGAATGGACAAGCGCTTGGCACGTTGTACCACAGGCGAAGGCATTCATGAATCATGACGTCAGCGTCGGTGACACTAGGGAGCTCATTGTGCTTCTTGGCGTAGCCCTGAATGTACTCCCAGGAGGTCTCGCCGGCCTTCTGCCTGCAATTGCGCAACTCCCAAGAATTTCTGGGTCATGTCATCATGTGTGTACTGTGTACGTACCCTGAAAGTGGTCGATGAAGACTGATCGGAGGCCAGTCTCCCGAGCAGCGGATGTTGCTAGGTTCGAGCTGCTCGAGCCAAGCTCTTGCTGAGCTCGACAAGGGCAGCAACAGGTACTGCACGGCAAAGTCGTCGTCAGATCCCTGACCCCCGACCGTCATGGTGAGGCGGTAGTCCTCGAGCCAGTGGTCTAGGATAGTCTCGTCGTTGTACTTGGCGATGTGAGTGGGCGGCTGGAACCGCCTGGGGTACGGAGCCATGATCCAAGCCCTGAATGCCAGGGGCCACAACGATCCTTGGTGGCGCTTCCTTCCCTTAATCAGGGCTTGTGCGTGATCAGAAGCCACAGCCTCATGAAGAGCTTCACCAGACATGATCACATCATCATTGATTTCTAGCGGAACATTCATTGACCGATCTCCCCATGCATACTCCATATCGTGTAGTTTTTCATAAACCCTCTCATTATCAAGTGTAATTGTATATACATGCCGATGTGAGTCCCAGCATTGGCTATAGCAACCTTGATGAACTCGTCGATGCCCATCAAGTACCGTTGGTCCGTACATGGCAAACCGTACGTCCACCCGGCCTCCATCCATCTCTGTATAGAAAAATGAGAGAGTAATTATATGAAATAATTTAGAGCTTTTATAAACAACATTATTTGTAGCTCAAAACTTTGGTCACCCCATTTTAAAAACCAATTAACACAAATTATTGGAAAATAGAAATTGGTAACCCCATAAAAATTGAAATTGGTAGCCTCAGAAAAATAAGTATTGTTCAGTAATCAAGAACAATAATTCTACATACCGCATAAAAATTGAGAGACAAATTACCAAAAAAATTGATACTTAATCGTGAACAATAATGTAGCTCCACGTGTCACATTTGCTCATCAAACTGGAACTGGACAGCCCTATTGAAAATTTTCTACTCTATTCCATACAAGAACTAATTGAAGCATCACATAGCAATCATCAAAACCACCATACAATTTGCTAAGAATTAAAATAGTTTCATAGACACTAACCTTTGTAAGGTGGATTCACCATAACATGGATGCCTTCCTCAAGATTCAAGTGAAATGTGCTCTCTAAAATGGAGAAACAACTTGAATGAGAATAAAAAAAAATCAATCTGATGATGATAGAACACCTTCGAATACAACCATTGATCATAGGGTGAGCTTGTTAGTACATATGTATAGTGATTTTTTTTGGTACAATTCACTTTTTTCAATATTTACTTGTTCTTATTTGCTTGTAGGTACAAACATGTCACAAACTACAAGTCCATCAAAGTTGATCTTTCAATTCGTTGGAAGCCCGACATTGCTTGATTGGGAAAGTCATAACTCATCCATTTGGAGTGCGGTTGAGGTCAATGAGCACTTGATGGAGAGATTGTTTAAAAATTAAAGCTTTCAAACAGATCTAGTCTCACCTAAATATCACATCTTCAAGGCCTCAAATTTTTAAGGCATGTTACGATTGTTTTTGCTAGGTTTTACGATGTCATCGCTGGCTCTATATATTCACCCTTGGGATTCTGGCCCAAGTTGGAGCATCTCTCGAGGAGTGGAGAACACATCAAGGAAGCCTTTGAATATCCTCCTCCATGGCCACGCACCATCTAAGAATACCGGCAAGGACGTTCAAGCCAAGCTAGAGGCCCAGTCCAACTTTAGTTCGAGTTAATTTGCCTTGGCTTTCAAACACAAGTCTCTAGTAAAACAGACGCCTAGGAAGCATCAAACTCTATTTTCGATGATTCACATGTGGATGGAAAGATAATTTCATAAGCTAACTAATGGCTTTAGTTTGAGGTCAAAATTTTATCGGAGTCAATGAAAATCGTCGAAACAAGTCATTGTCTAAAATCTGTCAAGGTGTTATGTCACCATTTTGGGTCGATTGGATCGTGTATAGTGTTTGAGACCATTATGGGGGCATCCAGGGGAGCGACGTCCCTTACACCTTATATTTAGTAGGTGCCACCCCTGTTAGGTTCTAGTTTTTCTTTAGATTAATCTATCATTGAACAGTCATCATTATCAGTTTGTGAAACCTTATGTTGAGATCTCATTCATACATCTGTAAATTCTCACTTTACTTGAGTTAAATTTTATCTTATTCTTGCTTGTGTTCTTCGATTCGTAGCAGGTATTACTCTTCATGGTGAGGTTTGACACGATTAATAACTAGAGGAGACATGGTGCTAAGGTTGACCAAATCGATAGTTATCTTAAACCTGAAGGAAGATTGTGAACCCCATCCCTGTCATAAGCCACACAAAACCATTGTAAAGCAACAAATCCATAGGAGTGTATGCTTGTTACTAACCTTAAAACTAGAAGATCATGCCCAAGCTTGAAAATCCAAGAGCTTCATTGATCATTTTGGTGAAGAACGGCCACAACAATGGAGGGAGGGGTGACTATCCTTAGCTTTTGTACTATGGTCTATCACAGTCAGCTCAAACCACAAACTGGATGTGATAGCACAACCCACATGGGGTCTGTTGAAACTGGCAATGATAGAACCATGGTACTGCCAGCTCAAGCCACAAACCAATTGTGATATATCATAGTCGGTTCATCACACCAACAGGCAGTGATGTGGACCTTCACTGCTAGTTTTGGTAGACCCCAAGCATTTTCTATTTTGAAGCTAAGAACAGGTAGTGAAGAATTATCACTGCCGGTTCATTAGTACCCGACACTGATGTTCGAATCTGTAAGTGACGGTTCCTCTGTGGTAATTGTTTCTGAGCTTGTGCTTTTGGTGGAGAACACTAGGGAGATTTCGTGCTTTAATTTAATTTAATTCCCAAATATAAAATGGGTGACTGCTGCTGACCGTGGATCAGAGAGGATAGGACAATCCCGTACATTTGCTTCTACGGCGTGGCAAACACTTGGGGTTCCCATGGTTTCATTCAAGAATAAATAGAAATATATATTAGGTCCCTGCCCCTGACGGAGGATAAGAAATGGAAACTGAAACACACGCAGACGACGAGTCTATGAGCCGACAAGGTAGGTTAGTAGTACCAAAGTAACTAGGTGTCATGTTTACTTTGGCACATTAACGTGTCCTTGAGTGTTCACATCCATCCAATATAATATGGAGGACATGGTCGTTGAATGCTGACAATATATAATTTGGTCGACATGAAACTTCAGTTGTGACGAAAACAATGCTGAATACAAACATGTTTTTGGACACTTGTGCTTCTGTTGGAAAACTCTAGGTGGAGAACGAATAGGATCAGAGAATAATCCCGTATATTTATGCTCTTATAATGGTGAAACACACTAGGCACATGATTTATATATATTGTCAGACTTCCCCTCACTCCATCGACCACCAACCAACTCGCTCATTCTTTTGTTCAACATACAAAAATTTTCAAAAAAAACAACCAATGGCGCCTTTGCGAAAAAATCTCTCCGCAGCCATGCTTCTTATTGTCATCGTGGTCACTGGTATGTACATGCACACATATGAACTGCTGGAAATATAAGTGAATTGTTGTTCGTATCCCTCTAGCAGCTTATGTCGTTTTGACGTTGAATCGGCTGGTGAATGCAACTTATATGAATATATATGTTGTTTTGATTAATCATTCGGCTAATTATAACCACGTTTCTGGATTGCATGCTAGTATGTTCAATGCTTGCATGCACAGAGGGTCGGCATCCATCGGATCTACTTTATTGCGAGCACTTGAGCGGCAATTATCACGGACCGTGCCTTGGCACGGGCGAAGGTGGTTGTGCTCGTACATGCAGAGCTGAAGACCCCAACAACGATGGCGGCGGTTGTGAACACGATCAATGCTGGTGCTATTCTCCATGCCCACCTCCCCCTGGGATTGTTGCTGGTGCTAGCACTCCGATCCAGCCATGATGCAATGATCCCAGCTAGCGTGTGTTTGTTAAATATAAATTATCCCTTCTTTTCATATTTAAGAAACACGATGTAGTGCTTTTTTTAATAAATAGAAGGGGTTATCCCAGCTCGTTAAATAAATATATATATACATGTATATTGAATTAAAGGAGAAGATCAAATGTACTACAAGCATCAAGAAACAAAAAGACGAGACGAAGATCATAAGGATTGAAAACTACTCGACAGGCATGCCAAGTTATAGCTCCTCATCTTCAAAAATCCATTCATTACTTGTGTTTGCCAAGTGGTACCTACAGTTATTAGCTTACTTGTTTTGTCACCAAATGAAATTGTTGGACCTTGTGAATCGAAATAAATTTGACTTTTCTCGAACACATGTATATACCGATGCATATTCATATACGATTTGACGATGAAAATTCTTCAGAGCATAAATAAATCTAAACCTGCCAATGAGAGGAAATTGTTCAAGTTAATCTCGGCTTAGGCTTGATGACCGACCCTAAGGGCCATGGGCCCACCACTCCTATAACATATGCACCATGATAGGAGGTGCTGACCATTTTCCACTAGCAGCTCAGTCCCATCTGATACCATGCATGCTATAAGGCTTTGTGTGGATATTGTTAGATTCACCTCGATCAACCCATATGTGTTGAAGTGGATTGGGTTAGAACTTAGTTCAAATTCTACTCCAATCCGGCCACCTCAACACATGTGGATTAATGCGAATCCGACTACTATACATCAAAGCAAGATCTAAGAGGGATTCCGAATGACCGCAAAAAGGTGACCAAATGGATCATCTCCCTAGTCAACTGATCGAGAGGGCATGCATGGCAGTCCGGTGAAGGTCGATCTCCTAAAGGTGACATGTAAGAGAACCATCACAATGTAACTGGCTATAGAATCTATATATATGGAAGCATCTCTCTAATGTAAGGAGACACACAGCATCCGCCTGCGTGGCTGCCCCTTTCAACGCATGCAAAAAGAGTTCTGTGACCATCATTTTTTCTTCACAGATCAAGCTGCTTCTATGACCATTAGCTCGGGTTCATCATAGCGCATGCAATTCATGCAAAATGAGTGTATCAGCGGAAAACCAAGGTAGGTTAGTACCAATGCAACTCATGTTTACATTGTCATATTAAGCTATGTTAGCCTATCCTTTAGTCCACATCTAATGGAGGACCTGCTCAGATGCTGACAAATATATAATGCGGTTGATAGGATACCTTGGTCGTTGTGAAAAGAACACTAGTGAATCAATACATGTTTGCGGAGTCTTGTTCTTCTCTTGGAAAACACAAGGATCTCATGAATAGGATCGGAGAATCCTTTATGCTTCTATGGTGGAATACAGTAGACATGTGGTTTATATATAATCGGACTTCATTCTTGTCGCTGCATCATCCAACCTGCTGGCTCATTCTTTTCTCTTCAATGTAAAAAACTTCCACCAAAAATAACAATCAATGGCGCCATTAGGAAAGAAATCTATCTGCAGCGGTGCTCCTAATTGTCACCTTGGCCACTGGTATGTACGTGCACATGTATGACTTGTTGGAAATATAAGTAATTTGTCCGTACATCTCTCCTAGCAGTAAAGTCTCGTTTGGACATTGAATTGTCTGGTGCATGCAACTTATTATATGTTGCTTTGATTATTCTCTCGGCTAATAATTATAACCACGTTCTTGCTTTGCATGCGCTAGTATGTCCAATGCCAGCATGCATGCAGAGGCTACCTTGCAAGTAGCGGCAATTATCATCGACCCTGTTTTGGGGATGACAGTTGCGAACGTGTATGCCAAGCTGAAAGGCCCCACACAACTGTGCTATACCTCTGCTCTTCTGAGATTGTTGCTGGTACTAGCCGCTCCGATCCAGCCATGATGTAATGATCGCAGCCTTCCTTAAAACATAAATTATCCCTTCTTGCTGGCTCCTATGTTATAATACACTAGAAAAGATGCCCGTGCGTTGCTACGGGTGAATAATACATTTTAAAACTTATCATGTTTCCCCTCCTTCTATGCATTTTAAAAAGCAGTTCACAAGAAGCAAATTCAAGAACACATGATAGTATACGAAGCACATATGATAGGTTTCATCTATGATTAAATTGATAAAAAACTGACAAGTGATAGCAAGAATAAATTGACAGTTTTCAGTTTTCAAAAAAATACCAAGCACATAACTGCAACTAAAAATTACCAAGTACATGAATGCAACTGAAAAAATAACTGAAGCAGTAGCAGCAGCTGAAAATTACAAGCATTGTTTTGTAGTCTGAGCAAATGAAATGACTGACTGAATTCCTAATTTAATCAGCTTATCTGGTTTGATCCAAATCTGATAGTCTGCAGAAGCAAATGAACAAGTCCACACCTAGTCCAACATTGCAGTCTCCGAAAGGTTAGAGAACTTCTCAATCATCAGCATATAATTTGCCTCTTTGGTCCTACTCCGTCTTCAACCCTGTCCTGGATCCGAAGGGAATGCCTTCCAAGTTCCAAACTTCCAATCCTTATCGCCAATTGGAAGCACGACATCTTAGATCTGCTGCAAAAAAAAAAAAAAAGTACCAGAGTGTGAACGAACAACACTTGGATATGAGAACACCATATGGAGCTGGTTAGTGAGGCTAGTCAAGAAGGATGTGTCGATGCTTCATCTTTCCTCAGTTTGCTTACTCAGGTATGCATCTGGGCAATACCAAGAATCTATGATGTGGAACTTCTAAAATTACACATTTCAAACGCACATCTAAGTATCTATTCCTTGTAGGGAAATTGTCAAAATTATTAAGTGTGTTGAATTACTCTGATTTGTGACATCAAACGTCTCTATATGCAAGGAGGCAGCACAAAGGCGAGGAGGCAGCAATGTCTCGAGGTGGAGAATATATGCAGCAAAAACAGAAGTAATCCGTTATTAAAATTTACTCAGACGGTACTATTTAATCCTGTGTATTAGAAAAGAAAATTATTTGTGTTCGCAACTCGCAAGGATTCTGCATAGAAAAGGAGTTCGTATCGGATGAAAAAGCAACTACTTTGTACTCACCTGGGACACCCATGGAGGTGGCGGAGAGGCAGAAGGCCGGCACCGGTGCCAGTGACCACGCCGCCACATGCCACAATGCCTCTGTGCCGTAGTAGCCAGCGGGCAGCTCCCAGCCCAACCACGGTTGGGCCACAGGCTCACAGCATCCCACCCCCAACCGAGTCGTGCCGCCAGCATATCTTTGTCGCACTGGATGGCTACCTTCTTCCCCAGCAACGGCGATCACACGGAGTCCAGCGGCCGGACGCATCGATTCAGCCCAGACTAAAATAAAATCTAATGATGCCGAGGGCTGAGACTTCTCTATCGAGCCTACCTGCGGTGGAGCGGATTCCGGCGGCCGGCGGGGTAGACTCCAGCGAAGGGCCGCGACTCCTCTGCCGAGCCTAGCTGCGGCAGAGCGGATTCCGACGGACGGCGGGGTAGGCTCTAGCGAGCAGGGTCGGCCTGAGGCGAATCGTAGGTTGCACCCTTCTTCCCCTACCCATGGCGGCATCGGCTAGGGGCGGACGACACCACAACGGGAAGTCAGTGGCCGTGCGCACGCATCCGGGCTGCCCAAACGGCGGTTCTTCCTCGTTTCGAGCTCCTCAGCTTTGCACACGAACTTGAGGAACGGCGGCGCGGACATAAACAGGATGCGGAGGCCGCACGGGGAGACGAAGGCATTTTTTATTGGAGCGATCTGGTCCTGCTCCGAGCTATTACGTGAGGTGAAGCAGGAACCGAGCGAGTAGGCCGTGAGTGGGCCTAACGGGAGTGAGTCAGCGAGTGGACCAGTTGGGCTAGATTAGAATGGGTCAGACGAAAAAATAAGCAGAAATTTTACCTTTTAAATAATAGGTGTAGTGTAGATGTAGATGTAGATGTAGATATATAGTGCTTTTTCAATAAACAGGAGGGCCTACTAATTAAATATATCTTGAATTATTAAAGGAGAAGAATGTAATACAAGCATCAAGAATCGAAACAACGGCACAAAAAAGATCATACAGGAACGATTACAGATTAAGGAAAGTAACGTTTCTTTTCTATATGGAGAACCAAGGAATTTTTTCCTTGAAAACTGCTCGACAGGCATATATATGCCAAGTTAGCTCCGCATCTTCAGAAATCCATTCTTTACTTGTGTTTGCCAACTGGTACCTACAACAAATGAAATTGTTGCACTTGTGGATCAAAATAATTTTGACTTTTCTCAAGCACATATATACACCAATGCATATTCATATACGATTTGTCCCACCAACATGTCATGGATTTTGATCTTTTATAATGAAAACATAAATGATATGATGTTTGGATCAATAAATAAATCCAAACCTGCCAGTGAGAGAAAACTGTCTGATGTTGATCTCGGCTTTGGTTTATTTGATGATCGACTTAGATCCATGGGCCCACCACTCCTAACAAACTCACCATGACCGAAGGTGCTGACCGTTTTCCACTGACTCGGTCCCATCGGATGCCATGCCATAAGAGGGCTTCCAAATGACCGCAAAAAGATGAGCAAGGATCGGACACCACTAATAAGGAAATAATAAAAACTCACGAGCTCATAGAGAGGCGCACGGCCATCACTTACGTCGACGGCACAATAGCTCAGGAAGTACACACTTGAGCAGATCATCAAAAATCAACTAGTAAATTTTTAAAATGTGCATTTATGTCTGGATGATTCGCTAAGAGGACACAAAGACGTATACTGGTTCGGGTAAGAGACCCTATGTCCATTGGGAGCAAGCTGTGTTACATAGCAGCAGTTTGCAAGCGGTGCGAGAGAGGGAGAGGGGCTCCCAACAAAGTCTCTGTGATTGAGCGTGGTACCAATATCATTGGTGTGGTGTGTTTGAGTGGCGTTCGATTGTGTGATGTCTTCGAAGGGTGGCATGCCCTCCCTTTTATAGATGAAGAGATACGGGCTTTACAGTAGAATGATGGGCTGCAACATGCAAAGGAAAAAAAGAAAGAGAAAAAGGATGGCTAGTGGAGTGGCTCATCCGCCTTCTCGGGGGTCGGGGCGTCCTTCCTTCCCCTACGTGTTGCGTCATCATGAGTCACCACCGGTGTTGTCGCGTCACCGGAGCGCCCTCACGATGGGCGGAGAGGGTGAGCAGTTGATTAGGACTTGTGTCGTACAGTGTTAGGCGTAATAGTGTCACATTGGTGGGCATGGGTCATGGCAGACGAACTGCCCGATACGTCGTGTTTTAACAGTGCAGTCAAATGACGCTCCATGCCCTGCGAGGGTTAACAGTGCGGTCAAGATGCCCATCCATACCTTGCGCTGAGTACGGACGGAGTTGACATCGTTTGACTTCGGCGTCGTGTTGTGCGAGAATCCTGGGTGCAGTGCCGCTCTTTATGCTTGCAGTGCAAGCATTCAGTCGCTTCGAGACGAAGGCGGACGCTGGGGTCACCCGAGCCGCATGCCCCTAGGGTCGTGGCTCTAACCCCCGCATGGGCCCATGCGTTGTGGGCGTCCTGCTTCGGCGCATCAGCCCCTTTCCACCGTGGGGCGGGACGACGGGTTTGTAGCACCAGCCTTTCGGTGGGCCGAAGCAAAGTCCTAATAATGAGCCGTAGAGTTGTTTAGCTAGGGCCTTAGCGGGCCGATTATTTTGCCCCTAATAGTCCCCCATCGAGAAGATCACAGGGAGAGCGCTGGCGGGCCGTGGCAATTCAGAAGAGCTTCCTGCCGCTGTTCGACCCAATCGCGACGACACGACAGTACACAGAGACTATCCATGGTGTGCTCCACCGTGAACGTGAAAATGATCAGCTCTGCGCCATCACCTTGCCGAGATAGGTAGCTAGTCGCCGGTGATCATACAAGCCAATGGAGTCTGTGGCCGATCGGCTAGACCATAAAGCCAATCGGCCAGGAAGCAGTCTGGAACTCTGGATCTGGCGAGTCTCCAGTCACGGTAAATGCCAAGGGCCGCGAGCTGCTTATTTCCGGCATATACAGGGATAAAAATCTAATCTAATCGGCGTCAAGAAAAATGTCCAACTAAAAGCGTACGTGGCGGTGGAAGGCGGAGCAAACAAGTGATGCCATGGACAGGGGCAGCTGCCAGTGACTCGTCGGTGTCTTGGTGTCTGATGGGAGTTCAGTGTCCGAGAGGAGCAGAGCGGGTGCTGCTCATCAGTCATCACCGTCGTTGCGGAGCCTCGTCGACACGGCGTGAAACATTAGCCACACCGTGTCCAACGTGCCCACGTCTTCGAGCAGATCACCGACCAACCGCCTGATCGCGGTCCCCGGTGTCCGGCTGTCCGCTACCGGCTACCGCGTCCCTCAGGCGACATAGCATGGAATCCCACGCCGACGTGCTGGACTGCTGAAGGTCGTTCGGCTTGATCATCCTCGTCGTCATCATCGAGGATTTCTCATCATCGTTCAGGAGGTTGGCTCACCGGAACGAGACAAGTGGTGGCTGCCGGTGCCCTGCGTCTTGGAAGCCATCTTGCAAAGGATTATTGAGCTTTCTAACTTCCATCCATCGGCTGTTATCATCGGTCAGCAGCACGTCTAAATGAAATTGCAGCTGATCACAGGAGGCATCATCACCAATATAATTTTTCGAGTAGGTTTTCAAGAAGGAAAGGCCGATTCTTAAATATGGTTCGACCATGATGAATAGTAACAAGCATAAAAGTGAAGGCCATTGTTTCAGAAGTATAAATCCAAGATCATGAATTAAATAAGTATAAAGCCAAGATCATGAATTAAACAAGCCTTATACTTCCTAGCATCGTTGAGGACCTGCTTCCTTTGTCCCTTAAAAAAAGTATCGTGTTCTCACCTCCTAAAAAATAATTTTGACTAATTTTATATTAACAAATATTAATATTTATAGTACACAACTAGTATCATCGGAAAAATATTTAAATCTAGTTTTTAACTAACTTATTTAAAGATATAAATATTTATGTATTTTCAATAAAAATCGAATTAAACTTGTATACGAACACCCAAAATGTCACTTTTAAAGGCCAGAGGGAGTACTGTGGTAGTGATGATGTGACTTCTGAAAAAATGAGACTGCCTCTTGTTCTGGATGTCGGAGGGATAATCAAGACCAAAACGAAGATAATTGATATGGAACAGATGTAGTCTTAAAACGTCACTTTTAAGGGCCAAAGGGAATACTGTGGTAATGGAGATAATGTGACTTCTGAAAAAAATGAGACTACCTCTTGTTCTGGATGTTGGAGGTATACAAATTTTGGAATAATCAAGAACAAAAAGGAAGATAATTGATATGGAACTGATGTAGTCTTTTAATGTTGCAATCAGATACCATCGGCTTAGGAAAGAAGATCATCGAACCATCCGCAATCCATCCCTAGGCCACTTCCCATGCCCCCCAGCGATGCCGCCGCCTCCCCCTTCCTCCCCTCCCAAGATTCATTTTGCCCCGACTACATGGTGGCGCTTAGAGTGCGCGTACGCCGCCCCCCACCGAGGCTACTACTGCAACGCCGCACGCGGGACCTAGACCACTGCAGCCCTCCGAGGCTGCCATTTGCCGTGTGCCTCCCTCACCTACCCAGCCTCCCACAAGCCAATTGCGATGCCGGGGACAAATGTTGCCGTCACCATGGAAACTGAGCTCGGGAGCCATGCCGTCCACAAGCTTCGGAGGAGGCACCGGTTGGCGGTGCGTCGCCGCCCCCCATGTCGCCCGACTCCTCTCGGTGCCGAGCACTACCGCTCTAGGGGCATGCATGGGGCCTGGGTCCGCACCTCCCGGACAGCAGCCCGCCTCCATTGCTAGAGATCGGGGATTCGAGGTCACCTCCGACGAAGTTGTACCTTTCGGGCTGAACAACCATGCCACCACTATCTGTCTCAACTTCCTGTCACCGACCGCAACCCCTTTCTACCTGCTCTTGGTAGGGCGCGCCAAACACGGCGGTGCGTGGGCGATGACGGCGACAATGAGTCGATGACAACCGCATCCAGATCCTACATGGAGGCTGCTTGTTGCCCGGCGGGAGATGTCCACGGCGCCCGCCGCAAGCTCTTGGACTCGGCTTGTCGTGGTTTGGGATGCTGTGGAGCTGAACCTTACCTGCGTGAACATGGCTGAGGCGGAAGAAGAGCACCAAATGGCACCGATAGCTGGTGCACGGCATGCCTACTCGGCCTATGGATGGCCACGTCCCCTGCCTACCAATGCCTCGATCAAGGTGGTAGGGTCTCGGTCCCCGACGCCAATGGGTGGCATGAGATCCTATCTCACGATGGGGCCTTCGATCACCACAATTGAGCCTCACCGCTACCATGAGTAGCCTCCACAGGCGTAGAGGATACTCGGAGAGCTCCACGACAAATGCTTCAATTGCTTTTCCTACTAGCACCGAGCTTGCGGGTTGTCTCGGGCTCTCGGCGTTGTTTGTGTGGCCACGGCTTCCGCCACCTCGTCGAGACTGCAAATGCCCCGGCACGCTGCAACATTAAGGCGTCGAAGGTTGGCGACCACACACGGCACCCGTTTGTGGCAGCAAACCCACCGGTAGGGGAAGCATATATCTTTTTTGAAAAGATAGCAAAACCTATTTGATGCTTACACGAATTTTGTAAACTTACTTTTCACACACGTATTATGCTGCCAGCATGAGGGCAACAACATGTTTTTAATAAAAAGATTAGGGAGATCCCCAAAGTGACCGACTTTTTTCATTAAAAATCGAACGGATAGTGCGCTTACAACGTGTACCCTATGTTAGATTTTAATTTAAAGAAAATATTGATTTTCTATGTTTTCATGAGCATAGAAATAATTGATTCAATTTAAGCATATTTCTAATGGAGCAAATTTTAGGGGTGTAACATTCTTCTTCTTCCGATCGAGCACAAATGATTGTGGTCTGATTGATTTCTACGGTATTCAGTGAGCAGCTGAATATGGCTTAGTTCCTGTAATTCCACTTTTCTCATTAGTTCCTTGGCGATTTTGCTGGATATGTATCCCCTTCCACCCATCCAGTCTCACCATTATCAAGAACTTGGCTTCGACTCCTAGCGGCCATGGGACCGAGGGTATTGTGGATGATCTTCGTCTTGGAGGTCAGCAAGCTCTCAAAACACTGGGACCTCACCTCCCAGAGCAAGGTCTGTCGGGTCGCTCATTTTTTGAGATCCCATAGTTTAATTCCCGCATAAGAATAGATCATGCCACTATTGCAGGACAGGGCTTAAATGTCCCCCCCTTTAGTCCCGGTTCGGGCGCCTAAGGATTAAAGGTTCATTTTAAGCCCCGGTTGGTAACACCAACCGACTAAAGGTGCACCAGTAAGTTGTGCCACACGGCGCCACTTTTTAGTCCCGGGTTGGTGTTACCAACCAGGACTAAAAAGTGTTTTTTTTCTTTTTACTTTTCTTTTCTTTTAATTTTTATTTAGGGTTTACAATTATATTATTATTTCCGAATGCGTATTGTTCGCTGCTAGTTTATGTATGCGCGCATCTATAATTTATATAATTTAGAGCATTACATATAAATATACTGTAAAAACACTATATATTATACATATGTATAGGTCCATAATATAATATTTACACATATGCATCATGGTTAAAGTATTTACAACATAATTGTTCTCCGCCACTCAAATATCGCATAAAATGTTCATCTTGGTTTGGTTTTTATTGGTTCGTCGTGGTTGAAGTAGCACTCGGTGCTTCCTTCGACATGGTCGTTAAGAAATCATACGATTGTCTCCTAAATTCCTTTTAGGCGGACCATATCCAACACTTGTTGCTTCAACCACGTCTCCTTTAATAGACATTAAAGGAAAAAGTATTAATTTATATAAGATTTATTAAACAGCAATAAATAAATGAAATAGACTTATTATATATACATGTTACATACATTTAGGTGCTTTAGATTAGTTCTTTTGGCATAGACCTGTCAGAAACTCACAAACATAGTAGCCACACAAATTGTTGCCCTAAGTGGTACGCCGTAACCCATCAAGTAGGATAGGATTCGAAAGTGGCGCTTTCAAATCAACGGTGTTTCTGCACGAACCAAGTCCAAACCCTAGCAATAAAATGATCATTAATAATTAACTATTGCTGAGTTAAAGAGCAGAAATTAATATTTAGAGATCGGTTACTCTTGGATAATATCTATCATATCTTGGTAATCTTCCCGTGGTTTTCTCAACGAGTCATAGATTACCAAATGACTATGCCAGATCAATCACAATCAGTATCCAATGAAAGCTGCATTTATGTATAGTCAACATATTTATATATCTTCATACTAATTTGATTAATTAGTTAAATAGAATATACACACGATAACAACACTCACTTAAAGTTATAGGGAAAGAGTATATATCTTTTTATCCTTTTGGTTGACCAAGAACCTCCGTGAGATTTCTCTCCGTTTAAATTCTTCATAAAACATAGGGAGTCTTCGGTCTTTGAATATGATATATGGATCAACAAAACCAATCTCCTTTGTCGTTTCTAACTCGAGGTCCCTCATCATGTCTCTCGCATATGTATAGCGGGTTTCAAGAATTAGTTATACATATACATGATATGTTACAAATGACATTATTAAAAGAAAGAATCATTTATAGATAGAAGCAACCCGACTAGAGATTTGTCCGTAGCGTCCATGTGGCATGGTTGGTGTAACTCATTAAATTGAACATAAATAATATCATCACCATGGAAGTAATGATAGTCTCTAATTCAAACGCAAATATAGTCATCCCGTTTTTTTTACGCCACGCGATATGTACCAATTGGTTTAGCAAGTACATTTTCGCGTACCAAGTTTGCCGAGGGGTCGTAGGGTTGTATAGACTCTTGCCATATGCATATTCCTTCGCCAATGATCAATTTCTAGAGCACTTTCAATTGGTGCCCCACTGAGCATTTGGGCCAAGCTAAGACCAATTTCCGCAAAAAAATTGTCAAGTTGATCATAACTCAAATATGCGATGATCTCGTCTAGCACGTCAATATTTGAACCATATTCATTCCAAATTACTAGCGGGGGCACTGATTGCTTTGATTGTTCCCCGAGCCATGCGACACCCTTCCGTGCTCTTTTTCTCTTTCTTCTTGTCTTCTTCTATAGATTTGCTAAGAGTGCGATCATAATCCGATAGTGATGATGATTCTTTATGAGCATCATCCTCTTTTTTTGTTGAGCCTCAACCCCGCCTTGTAGATCTTCTGGCCGTAGTAAGAGGTATGGCTTCTCGGGGTTTTGCTTTTGATTCTCTTTTCAGCCTTTAGTTTCTTGAAGAAACCGTCCCACATCTAACTTTACCGAAGCATCTAGTTCTCGCGGTAGTCTTCTCATAGGACGCCTTCGAGGAATAATAGTTTGTTTCTTTTTTTTCGAGGCTTTCTTCTTCTTTGGGCGTGGCGCCAGCGCCTTTGATTGTGGGCCGGTGTTGACAATGGATAGCGTCAACATTTAATAGGTCAATAAACATGAGAAACACATGCATATCTAGAAGTCTAGGGTTTTATCCGACAATTTCCACGAAGTTTTGGTGATTTATCAATTTCCGGTATTATTCCGAGAAAACCACGGAGGAGGTCCTAATTATCAAACGTATTAACGAAACTTGACGCCAACGAAACCCCACACATTGGACTCTAGAATATTCTAGAAAACACCGTAATGAAGCGGAGCGCAGTAAATGGGTGGGGCCGGCCGCCCCCCCACTTCCCCAGCCGGCCGGCTTCCTCCCCCTAGGGTTTCGTGCCCACCTTCCGGAAGCTTCCTCACCGCCCTTGAGGGTCCATCTCAGCCGTCCATTTAAGTCGGTTTGATCCTTTGATCCTCTGGCCGTCGTACATCCCACCGGGATTATAAATACAGGGGGCCGACCCCCCCCTCCTCGGGGCACCATATTATTATGGAGATGTAGAGGCGTCCCTCGAATGGATGACCTCTCACCTCTAGAGAATTAGGGCTAGACTTTCCAATGTAGTAGATTAGTTCTAGTTGAGAGTTAGGGAGAGCGGAGCTACGCCGTTCTCTCGGAGGAGTCTTCGGAGGAGTCGCCGAGCTTTGGTATGTCTTTATATTTATTCTTGTAAGACTTATGCTTTAATATATTTTATCTTCTCTATTTACTTTTATGCATTACATTTGATTGGTTAGTATAGTTGTTATACTTTTTTAGCAGATCGTGACTAGAGTAGTAATCGATAGTGTAGATATGGGGTCTTGGCTATAGGTTACCTCGCGATTGCGCCCAATTCTTACTAAGTTAGTTGTGGTAGCCCCGCAGGTGACAAATTCTGTTAGGCCTTCGTATTCCACCACGTCGGGGTTGGTGTTTCAGAGAGCTTTATTATAGAACCCTAGTAATAGAGAAGTATTTAGGAACCTTGAACTCTCTCGTTGTCCTCTCACTTTAGCTATCCGCTCTTTTATCATAGAATTCTCCCCGTATCCATGTCATTTATGTATAACTCCTATCATTTATCATTTACCCCTACTCTAGTCTAGTTGGTGTACTAAGTTAGTAGATACATGATGGTGAACTATCAATGTCTTTATCCATTGTTTCCCGTAGGTAAAATATAAATAACGATACCCGGAATACTTTCGGTAAAATGCTACAATGGTTTTCTCGTAAACTATGAAATCCTTCATCTTTTGATTGTGCATAAGAAATACTTGGCGCCGTTGCGGGGAAACAATTGGCGTAAAGATTTTGATATTGATCTTGATATCTGCTAATCTAGTATGTCGCTAGCTTTAGTAGGATTACCCTCTGCTTTTGTTGAGTTGTGGAATAAGCGTGATATCAATCGCTTCCAATCTTCGGCAAAATGCCACAAGAACAAGATATGGGAGATATTGAAAAACTCGGGATGCCCGAACGTTCATGATTCATCAACATTGGAACCCTGCCATCTCACAGGTTCATATAAACACATATATTATTCTAACCATGTGTAGATTGGAGAAAAAGTCGTCATCACATGAATTCAAAAGTTCATCACGTGTGACGAATAAAGATGCTGCGCTACTCATAAATACCATTGTGAGTCATGGTAAGTTTGATTAAGAAAGGTGAGAAAGTCTTGCTCATAGACTTTAAATTTGATGAGTAGTTATCTTGTTGCATTCCACTGCATGTTTACTTTGGAAAATCCATGCATCTACTCCATCTCATATCAAATCCACAGCATGTTTAGTTTCTTGCACACATGAATGTCACTTGCATCTCTACTTAAAAAAACATTCTTACCATACATGATCATGCTTTCATCTATTTGAGTAAATCTCTATATGCTTTCATGCTATCTTTGTTTACTATAGTATGCTTTGGTTTGAAAAATACTGTACATACTTTTATAGACTTTTAAATTAAGTGTGGTGCTTAGGTTAAATAGCCTACCTTAATCAAATTAGGCATGGAGTTTGGTTTGGTTATTGAACTAGAAATTATTGTAGTAGACATTGAATATTTTGTTGGGCTAACCCTGCAGGAAACTCTCAAATTCAATTTGGGTAAGTCAAGAGATGCACTCACATCATGAGATGAATCAAGGCATGTGATGAAGTCCAATAACTTTGCACAAAAGGAAGACAGCTCATTCTCCATGGAAGAACTGTAAGAATCAAAGTTTATGTAATTAATCATTTGTTGCAAGTTACCTTTGCCTTGAACCATATAAAAGTGCAGCTACCAATAAAATTTGTTAAAAGAAATCTATGCTAAAGTAATTCTAAAAGCCCATCTTTTTATTAGCATAGAAGAAATCCACATAAAATTATGGACCATAACCCATATTCTAGATTTGTTGCAATCCTTCGGGTATGTGTCTACTAATATTTCTGCAGAAAGAAAGAATAAATATCTATTCATGGTTCGAAATGAAGGAGAACAAGTGAATAGAAAAGACTAATATGGAAAGAAATCGATGTAAGAACACTTCAACACCTTCTACACTTCACCATGATAGTGGACCAATCACCACTGTAAGACATAAGGTATGTTTATCCAAGCCTCATACAACTTTAAGCTACATTCAATATCTTATACTATATTGCTGATTTCTTGGTTATCCTTACCATATGTCATGTTTAATTTGCTAAAACTTAAGACAAATAAAATACTCTTTTGGTTCACCTACATATTCTTGGTTCTATTTGAATAAATATCTTTAGTCTTTTGAACTTTCTCACTCTATTATAAGTGTGCTTCAGAATATTATTTAAACATTATAACATCCAAGCATATTTGTATAAGAGTTTGATTGTATATACAAACCATCCTCTCCTATATAGAAATGTTTAAATCATATTTGGAGACTTCATAGAATCAAATCAAGGTTAGAGCTATTCTTCAAAATTATATCTTCACCTTAACCTTGTTGAAAAATTTAAAGTAATGGTGAATTATTTAAAACACGAGCTACAAATTAATCTTTAACTACTTGGCAAATACTATCCATACTTTAAATAAATAGTATATTCCTTCGGGTATGTATTGTCTACTAATCCCTTGCAGAGAAAAAATAATAAGAGAAGCAGAAATTTAAAAGAGTGAGAAAGAAGTACAACATATAAGACAAGATGCTAATGAACAATTCAAGATGCAAGGAAGCAAAAGACTATTGAAATTCATCCACCCTTTATCACATGGTGTCATCACACTCCAGTAATAAAGGTAACGTCTTAAAGAACACACTTCAAGCAAAGTGTGGGAGATTCCTCAAATTCTATAAGTGGGAGTTTCTAAACCAGTAACAATGATACACATAAGATTGGCTTCGAGATGCTAATAAAAGAAAAGAAGAAGGTGGCAAGACCATTGAAAGCTCCACTAGTGGAGACACCACCTCAACCCTCACCCTTAGGAGCAAACTGAAGTACTCAATTAATGAACTACTGCAAGGAGAAGTCCAGTTCGGAGGACTCAAAACATCGAACCCTCACCGTGAGGTAACATCGGTAGTTATCCATATTTACTTTCTTGCATTACATGAATTATTCTCTTTTCAGCATGTTTAATTTTCTATATTAGCATTGCATAGAAAACAACAAAAATAAATAGACATGCATTAGGCTGAATTTATCTTAAAAACTTGAAGCCCCGAGTGAGAACCCCTTTATGTCTAAAAAGCTTATAGGAGTTTTCACTGTGGTGGCATAAAAATATTAAAAAAATATATATATATCATGCATATTTCCTGTCTGCATATAAACCCATAAAATCTAAAAAATATTAATTAAGCATCCTGCTGCAACTGTTATCATAAAAATACTTTGAAGCCTCTATAACACCCAATCTCTAAAATGGCTAATCATTAACTTTTTATCCTAATACCGCTCCACGAAGTTCTCCGGTGTTTTGTGAGAGCTTTCTGCAGATGACTCCAAGTGCAAGCTCACCCAGTCTCTTTGTTCTTCACCACACAAGTATACCTTTCCAACACATAGCTAACCACTGTGTGAAGAAAGTAACTTCTTAAGTGATAAGATTGAAGTATTCCTAGCAACACTTGCTCTTACAAGCGTGAGCTCCTCTGTGAGGACCACTCAGCTTCAACACTCAACTATGATAAAATCCAAATTTTGGGAGAGCATCCCTTAGTTATCAGGTAAGTATACCTATGTGATTATTGAGTCTATTTTATAGTCATAAAATACTAAAAATATATGGGCACATGAAGGTCCACGTCTGTAGAGACTTTTGTGAGTCTATTAGTTAAAAGAAATAAAAAGATAAATAACAATTAAAACCAAATAAAATAGTTTAATTATTTATTAAGGTGTGATCATAGAGTGTGTTTATAATTCTATCTAGTTTTGAACACAAAGTGCTTGTCCAAGATTTTGTTTTATTCTGTCTCTATGCTAATGAAAAGATAGTATTGATATTATTTTTGCATAGATCATGTTTTATACAGACATGGTTTGAGGCAAAGTAACTTGCAGTAGAAGAGAAAAAGTTCTAGAACTAAGTACTCAAAACACACCGAATTCTTTCTCTACTTCGGCCTTAGCAATACTACACCTGGACGTATCGTAACGTCATCCGAGCACGATGGAATCTAACGGCATAACTTCAAAACAAGATAAGTACTCGCTCCTCCCTTTTCAATACGGAAGGTCACTAGATGAGGAAGGATCCGACTACTGCCAAGATACACAAAGAAATCTACATGATCAGCAACCTCGGTACCACTGGGGCTTAACCCGACTACCGATCCTCGAAGAATCGGGCCGATATCCCGCCTAATTCAAGAGCCAGGGATGGAGAAACTAATAGTCAAAAAAGCAGCCGTGGAAAGAAGAAACAAGAAGAGGAGAGGAAGGAGGAATCAAGTACAGGAACGTAGGGAAGCGTGAGAAAATATGAAGAAGAACTAGCCGAGTACAATGAAAGAAGAGCTAAGAAAGAAGTCAAGAAAGACGAGCCACGCAAGAGCCAGTTTGACCCATCAACAAGATACAAAAACCGATCGACAAAATCGACGCTATACAAATCCACCAAGTCAAGAACAAGCCAGCTCGAGCCTACTCGTAACAATCGCGCAAGAAAGGATACAAGACGATCGAGCACCTCCTCGCCGAGTACCATCCGAAAGGCATAAGTCAAAGAAGTCGAGAGTTTCCGATTCGAAAGGTTATCCGTCCCCAAATCAAAGCAAAAGAACTCAACCGCATCATGATTGGGCCGAGAGAACGGGGAAAATCGCGACAGCTACCAACCCCCTCCCCTCGAAGCCTTCCCCGCATTGATTACAAGATATAACCGCCAGCAGCATTCCAACTACAAACCGTAAAAAAGTACCCGATGTATTCCCCTCGCTTATGGGAAGGCTACTCACCGTCCGCTACCTCACAAATCAAACCACTCAAAATACGACGGAAGACGTAACCAATACAATGGCTCGTAATCTACTCCTAATCAATAGAATTAGCCGAGAAGATGACGACATCTCCAATGGCACTCGAAACTCCACCACTACAATGGTTCGATAAGTTACGCCTGTGGTCAATCAAAACATGGGGAGACCTTCTCGTAAAGTCTTCTCGAAAAATTTCACAGAATACTCATACACCCAATAACACAAGCTGAATTGAAAGGTTTAAAACAAAATCAAGGAGAAAGTCTCGTGGGATTTCTATAGAAGATTTAGAGAACTAAGAGCACAAGTTCATGATATCACCGAAAGGAAAGTAATTGAAGCATTCTCATATGACCCGAGAGTAAGATGGATGTTCCATGATTTTTTGCAAAGAAAACCCACGAAAAAATGAAGAATTCAAAAGAACAAATTGAAAAGATGATTACAATGAAGAAAAGACACGGAAGGATTTCCGCATAATAGAAACAACCAAGATAGAAGAAACAACTCGTGATAGAAGAAACAACACGGAGAAACAAGACAACTCGTGAAGGTGGAACAACTCGGACAATAGACAAGAATACTATAATAAGAAGAGAGATATTCGACAATACAAAGGGTCGCTACCAAAAGAAAGAAATTCTACCCAAAAAGAAAATTTGAAGAATTCGAGAAGATGAAATGCATCTATCATCCAATAGGAATTCAATTCGATGGGAGAATATCGAATATTCTAAGAAAAATATATGAAGATAGACGCACAAGAAAAAGAAGAAAAACAGAGAAAAAGAAAGAAGAAGATAACAATCAAGCTGCATAACGGGTTTTAAAATCCAAGAGCAACAAAAGAGCGGTAATATTCTCGAGTCCCAGGGTCTCGGCAAGCAAGAAGACAAACTAGCATGAAGAACAATCATGGCGCAGAACCAAATTGCTCCATGATATTTAAACTGGTCTCAATATCCAATCCAATTTTTACGAGAGGACCAATGGACAAGCGTCGAAAAGGGGGCTATACCCACCGGTACTGACCAACAATCGCAGCTATAACAAGAACCAAAGTACTCATCGATGGAGGAGTTGGGGCTCAACATCATTTTTACAGATACCCTAAGAAAAATGGGACCCGAATTTTTAAAAATGATTACACCAACAAGTGTACCTTTCTATGGAATAGTACCCGGAGGCCAAAGAATGCCCCTCGACAAATAACTCGCCAGCTACATTTGGAACCCCGACAAATTATCGCATTTAACTCATCAAATTTGAAGTTGCGCATTTTGAATCATCTTATCATGCAATATTGGGAAGACCAGCGCTGGCAAAATTTCGGCTATTCCATCGCTACTCCTTACTTACTACTCAAGATGCCAGACCACACGGAGTACTCTCTTAGAGGAGACCTGAAACATGCGCATTGAGTGCGATGTGCAAGCTATGCGTATATCTTCAAAAGTTCAAGAAGAAATCAACTCAGCAAATAGCTGAAGTAAGAATAGAAGAATTGAAAATTCCCACCAAAAAATAAGTCATCCTTACCACCGCTAAGGAGAAGGAACCAAAAGATTGATCTAGGGATAGAAATCCAAAACAGCCACTATCGCTCATCTACCTATCAAATAGAAACTTCGGCCACCAACTTTTTAAGGGACAACAAAGATATATTTGCCTAAAAACCACCGATATGCCAGAGTCCCATGGGAGTTGGTCGAGCATAAAATAGAAGTCAACAAAAGAGCAAGACCAATCAAACAAAGATTACGACGCTTTTTTCACCTCGACAAGAAAGAAGCAATAAAGAAAGAAATAGCCAAATTATTGGCGTGACCGGCTTCATAAGAGGGATCTTACATCCGCATTGGGTAGCCAATCCAAATTCCGGTACACAAAAAAAACATAGATGAATGGCGATGTGGCCGACTATACTGACCTCAACAAACATTGTCCAAAAGATCCGCTCGATTACTAAGGATTGATCAAATAGTGGATTCAATAGCCGGAGCAGCCTTTGTTATCTTTTTCTCTCGATTGCTACTCGCTATCACCAAATCGCACTAAAGGAAGAAGACCAAAGCAAGACTTCTTTCATAACCCCATTCGAGCCTATTGTTACAAGACAATGTCCTTCTGACTAAAAATGCAGGAGCAACTTATCAAAGGGCAATCCAGACTTGTTTAGGAGACCGAATCGGAAAGAATGCAAAAGCATATGTGGATGACGTAGTCGCCAAAACAAAGGACCTGCACTCGCTAATTGTTGACACCCTGCTAGCCAACTTTCACTAGGCTTTTTTACCCGGCGGATAACATGAAAACACACTAGTCTAGGGATTTATTTGACAATTTCCACGAGTTTTGCATATTCTCATGATTTCCGTGGTGATTTTAAAAGCCGAAAAAGAGGGATTCTAACGCAAAATAACCACGAAACTTATCCGCCACGAAGGGCATCACGGAAAAGACTCGTGAAGACTCTGTAAGACACCGAAGAAGCGAGGGGGGCGAGGTTACTGTGTGGGGCCGCCCAGCCCTACCATGGCACCGGTGGCGCCCGGCTAGGGTTTGCTCCCCCTTCCGAATGTTCCTCCACCGCCTCCCGATGCATCCTCGGCCCTACGTTAAGTCGGTTTGATCTCGGCGGCGCACACGCATCCCAATCGACTATAAATATGTGGGTAGAGCCCCCGAGAAGAGGATTTATTATTCATCAAGGCCTCAAGCCGTCAAGCATCAAGGAGCCTTCAAGTTCATCAAGAGCCTTCTAGTTCATAGGATTAGCTAGCTAGATTAGAAGTAGAGGAGATCTAGTTCTTCATCGGATCACGAGCCTCGGCGCCCGGCAGAGCGAGAGTTCGGTAATAGATCTAGTTCTTAATACTTTATTATATTCATTATTCAGATTAGGGAGACTTTACTCTAAATAGATTCATATGTTCTTAATTGCAATAGTCATTGTCTACTTTGATTATATGTTTAGTTTAGTTACTTGATCTTATTGAATTCATGTAATTGCTCGTATAGCGTTTATCCATATGTACAATGGGTAGATGATAGGCGATATGTAGACGTGGTGTCTAGATGTCTTGTTTATTTGCTAGTGCACCTGATATGCCGGGACGTGTGGTAGTCTGCGTAGGTGACAGCTATGTTAGTTCCTCTGTAGTCCACCCCGTATATAGGACTAGCATGGGCACGGTCGCAAGGAGGTGACTTAGGTCTTAATACCCTCATTAGTTGATGCCTCTTTACATGCAATGATGATTTAGGTTGATTTAGCAATGATTACTAGATGTAGCACTAATTAGAGTTATTCAATTGACGAGTTATAGACCTATTTCCCTAGTTTATCAAATGGTTAGCTATGATTATGACTAGTAAGATGCTCTGATGATTATCCTTAATTATGATACTTGATGATTATGCTATCACCCATATTTATCCTTATTTATCTTGTGACCTCTGCTTGTTATAAGTAGAGCATACGACTTAGGTAATATCGTTTATCATGTCTATATAGTTTCTCATCAATATAATAATAATAGTTTATTACATAGCTTTCCCAGAGGTATAATTATAAATCGACAACCTAGAGACTTCCCTAGGTAAAATGCTACAACGGTATAATTATTATCAGTCCCGCTTGCAGAACCCATTATTTTACATTCATATTTTATTCATATATTTTATCTCTGCCTAGTCACATTAGTATAATGTAAATCTATGTTAATTTCCTAGCAATATAATTGGGGATGACAACCTACTTCATGTTTAGGAATGTTAGTAATTTAAGAGTGACTAGTTGCTAATGACAAGTAATTATATACCGACCATTTCTCGGGGTCATTGCTAAGGGTAGGATTTATCTCTCGCTTAGTAGTGAGGTTAGAAATGCCAACACTAATAGAAGATCTACAACAAACTTTTTAACAATTTCAAAAGATGGAAGTGGAAACTCAATCCAAACAAGTGCGTATTTGGCGTATCACCAGGACAACTACTGGATTTCTGGTCGGTCAGAGAGGAATCGGCTAGCACAAAATAAATCAAGGCAATAACCGATATGGGCCCACCTGCAGATATAAAAAGATCTACAAAAATTAACGGGTTGCATGGCCACCCTCAATAGATTTATTTCAAGACTTGGAGAAAAAGGCTTACCTTTCTTTAAACTACTAAAGAAGACGGACAAATTCACCTGAATGAGGAAGCGCAAGAAGCCTTCGACAAACTAAAGGCATACATCAGCACATCTCCAAATTGGTGCCACCCAAGAAAGGAGAAGATCTCATGCTTAACAAATGACTACTTCAGTAGTAAAAGCACCGCCATCGTAGTCAAAAGAGAAGAACAAGGACATGTCTACAAAGTCCAAAGGCCTGTCTACTACATCAGCAGCAGTACTCATAGTATCAAAAAGTCGATATCCTCATATATAAACACTACTCGACGCAATCCTCGATAACATCAAGGAAGCTCGTGCACTACTTTGAAGCACACAAAATCATCATCGTAATGTATTTCCCGCCACGATATCTTAAGAAATCGGGACTCAACAGAAGAATCTTAAAATGGGCAGTAGAACTCGAAGCACTCAAAATAGAATTTACTCCAAGAAAGGCAATCAAATCTCAGCACCGACCGACTTCATCGCAGAATGGACCGAGATACAACAACCCACTCCGTAAGCCATCCTAGACCATTGGAAAATGTACTTCGATGGATATTTAAAACTAGGAGGGGCGGAGCTGGAGTATTACTCATCGCACTGCACGGAAAACAACTCAAATACGTTTTACAAATATTATGGCAAGCCACCAACAATGAAGCAGTAGTATGAAGCCCTCATTTATGGACTACAAGTCGCAACATCGCTAGGAATCAAAAAGACTACTCGCCTATGGAGACTCGCCAGTAGTTGTTAATCAAGTAAATAAAGACCGGATTATACCAAAGAAAACATGGATGCTTACCGTTGCGTAAATACGAAACTCAAGAAAAATTTCTAAGGCTTAGAAATTCATCACATACTACGAGATTCAAATATCGCAGCAGATGTACTAGCCAAACTTGACTTAGACAGAGCAAAAGTGCCGCCTAGGGTCTTTGTCAAGGAGCTAACCAAGCCTTCAATCAAAAAGACCAAGAAGGCAACACCTGAAAACAAGTCGAACAAGAGCAAGTCTTGACAATCAACTCGCACAACACAACTTGATGCAAGTATTCATAGATTACATCAAAGAAAAAAACTGCCGCACAATAAAATAGAAGCAACTCGGGTTATCGAAGAAGCAAAAAAACTACGCCCTAGTAGAGAACAGTCTCTACAAAAGAGCAAAGATCATCGAGTACTATTAAAATGCGTTCCAATATCAGAAGGAAAGGAAATATTACTGGAAATGCACTCAGGATGCTGCGGAAATCACGCATCTTCAAGAACACTAGTCGAAAAAACATTTCGATCAGGATTCTATTGGCCAACAGCGTTAAAAGACGCCGAAGAACTAGTCGACACACGCAAAAATTGCCAGAATGTTCGCAAGACAAGCACATGTTCCAGCTCATAATCTGATTTGCATACCACCTACATGGCCGTTTTTCATGTTGGGGGCTTGATCAAGCCGGACCACTCAAGAAATCTAAAGGGGGATTCGAATACATTTTCATGGCCATTGATAAATTCACCAAATGGATAGAATACAAACCATTGGTAAAATACAGTTCAGCCAAAGCACAAGAATTCATCCAAGAAATCATGCACGATTCAAAATGCCAAACAGATAATCACAGTTCTAGGATCACCTTTCACAACCAATGAATTCAAGAGCTAGGCACAAGATCTAGCTTTCAAAGATAGACTATGCATCGGGCCGCTCATCCTCAAGCAAAATGGACAAGTCGAGAGGGCCAACGGCCTCATACTAGCCGGTTTAAAACCAAGATTATATGAAGATCTAAAAGATTATGGATCAAAATGGATAGACGAGCTACCAAAAGTAGTCTATTGACTAAAGATTCAAATAAGCGTAGCTACCGGCTACTCACCTTTCTTTCTCGGTCTACGGGTCAAGCCGTACTACCAAAGAGATTTAATCTGACATCTCCAAAGATTGAACAATATAATGAAAGAGAGGCGTAAGAAACAAGAAGACTAGAAATTGACAAAATAGAAGAAGTCGAAATCAATGCAACATTACAATCGCTAAGATACATGCAAGGATTAAGAAGACATTATGACAAAAGCATACACCGAGAAGCTTACAAGTTGGAGACCTAGTCCTTCGAAGAATCGAGAAACCAGATGGAAGGTATAAACTACTCAGTCCTTGGGAGGGACCCTTCATAATAGCAAAAGTAACGGGACCAGGTTCTTACGAGCTAATGACCGAGGACGGAGCACCAAGAAAAAACTCATGGCACATATCCCAGCTACGACGATTCTTTGCATAAAATTCAAGGTCCATGTACCCCGAATTATCAATAAAATCTCCATTCAGAAGAGACTTATCCTAGCTTCTTTTTAGAACTAGATGAGAGCAAAGATAGCTCGACCTATCCCGACTTCTAGATAACGTAATCCCTGATGAGGGCCTACGGTTCGAAATATCCTAGTTTCTTTTCAGAACTAGATGAGAGCAAAGATAGCTCGACCTATCCCGACTTCTAGATAACAGAACTCGAATGAGGGCCTACGGTCCGAAATGTCCTAGCTTCTTTTCTGAACTAGATGAGAGCAAATATAGATCGACCTATCCCGACTTCTAGAACACGTAACTCGGATGAGGGCCTATGGTCCAAAAAAATCCTAGCTTCTTTTTAGAACTAGATGAGAGCAAAGATAGCTCGACCTATCCCGACTTCTAGAACATAGAACTCCCGATGAGGGCCTACGGTCCAAAAAAATCCTAGCTTCTTTCAGAACTAGATGAGAGCAAAGATGGCTCGACCTATCCCCGACTTCTTGGCTACGTAACTCTGGGATGAGGGCCTACGGTCCGAAATACTCTAGCATCTCCATAGACGAAGAAGAAAAAGCAAGAAACAAGCTTGATTCATCAAACAAGAACTCGAAAAAACTTTTTCAAAAAAAGCAAGAACACTACTTTCAACACTATTTGTGAAACAAGTCAAAAAGACAAAGAGTTTATACAAAACGCCTTGAACAAGGCGCAAAGTATTACTGCGGAGGATTATCACCTACAACTACAGAATCAACTTCTATAAGCTCAACAAATTGTCGAGCCAAATCTAAGACGGCAGCTTCAGCCTGGGTAAGAGCCTGTTCACCTCGAGAGTCGCCGCACCTTCCAAGATCCTCTCTAGGGGCACATCCGGATTAATCAATCGAATACGCCACAAGAAGCCTTGGACGCCAACCAGATCCCATCCTTCACCAAGCCAACAACCCGGGTGGATACCGAGGAAGAAATCGAACCCAGTCAAGCCGGCATCTTCAAAGTTTTCTCAAAGCATGCGGGCAAGTTTCCGAACGAGTTCCGCAGAAACTTCCCACCTCTCCTCCGAGGCCTTTAGTCGGGCCGACAAGTCCTCCACCGACGACTTGGCTCCGTAAAAGATCTCGATCAGCGCCACGCCTAATCAACCGGGCTCGACAAGGACTTCTTCAAAGATCTTCTTTTACCTTCTCCGACTCGCTACGGAAGTACCTCAAGCTTCAAAGCCTCGCCTCCTCGAGTACTTCGTAGCTTCAAAAACAAGGTAAAAGAAGTCAAGAAGAGACAATACCAAGTAAACGGGGCATAAAGACAGTCGAAAAGTTACCCCTCTCGAAATCACTATTCAGAATTTTAAGCTTCCTCGAAGTATCCTTCTCAGCTTCCACGACAAACTTCTCTCGCTCGACTTCAATGATCTGGGCCCGCAAGGCACTCTCCGATTGCCGGGCGTCCTACGCGCTCAAGCTCAAGCTCGAACTTCAAAGAAGCCAGCTCTTCCAACAACTTTTTGAGACTCGGTCGAGCCAAAAAAAAGAGGTCGAATCATTGACAAAACTCTACAAAGCAAAAAGAACAAAGCAATCGAAAAAGAAGAATATCCAAAAATGATAAATGAAGCTCAAGAGAACTCACCGAACCGCTGAGCAAAGTCCGAATCGAGGCTTGAACTCGAGCCCCATTCGACTCAAGCCCTCGCAAGTTTAAACTCGGATCAAACTCCGCCTCCAACTCCCCGCACCAACTTCATATCATGAATCATATCCCAAGGAGCGAGAGGAGCGCATAAAGGAGAAGAGCATCCAACCGTAGGACGAGAAGAAGACAAGGGGCGAAGCAAGAGGTAGCCGCTCTCCCCCCTCGTGACGACAACTTCCGCAACAGGAAGAGAAGAAGTCACAGCCGCAGAGGTGGATGGCACCACATCTGCCACCACCAGGGCCTACTCTACAGCTGGATGAGGATCAAGCGCAGAAGACATCTGACCTCGCAACATCTACACTCGCGGTCTTCTTTGAATCGGCCGAGTAAAGAGAACTGTAGAAGACGGCCTACAGAGACAAAAATTATTAAGACGACGAAAAACAGAAGAAGAAAAAGAACTCGGACGGAAGAAATCTATACCGGGGAACATGACGAAGAGCAAGAAGAGGCCGAGAAGGAGGAGGTGGCATAACCTCATCCAGGCCTGCCAACAACTCGGCAGAAGAAAGAGTAGGGCCTGGCAAGGACTCCAAGTCAGCGGAAGAAGTAGAAGTTTCCCGGGGGCTGCAGAAAACAACAACAAAAGTAAAGTAACAGAAGAAAAATCTACGCTAAAATCATAAGTAGTCAACAACTCACCCACGAAGAAGAGGGGAATCATCAACATCCTCAGTCTCATCTTCAAACAAGAGGATGGTATCACCATCTACCAAAAAAGAAAAATCAAGACCAAACACCAAATAAAAGAAATAGGATAAAACAAAACAACTTCTCACCTATCAGAATGTTACCTGAAGGCTGAGGGTAGAAGAAGTACGAGCCCGCTTTGGCTGCGCAGAAGAAGAATCACCAGGCGCAGCCCTCTTTCCACCTGAACGAGTAGCTCGGGGAAGCGGCACCGGCTGGTAGGGAGCATACTGAAGAGAGGGTTCCTTTTCAGAAACCATTGCATGACCAGCAGCAAGAGGAGCCGGAAAAGGAACTATCTCTCCATCAACGAAGAGAGAAGTATCAGCATTAAAATCCCTGCCAAAAGGCTACAAGGACACAGGCTCAAGTTAGAGTCAAAAGTACTCGGAAGCACAAGAACAAAGATAACAGAAGACTTACAGCAGGGGGAGGATTCCCAGCAGAGTACTCGAACTTGGTCATCGGGACAACCACAGCACCATTCAAAATTCTCTTGAGGCGCAGAAACACCTCATCCTCAAACAACTCGGTAGTAGCCACCATCCGAGATGGATCTTCGCACCAGAGTACTCAAAGCCAAAATGCTCCCTGCCTTCAATGGTCGCATTTCTCGGGCGATGAAGATAACTAGCTACTATAGCAAAGTCTGACAAGCCCTTCTGCTTCAAGTAGCTAATCCTATCAAAAAGCGGCTGAAGCAGAGACAACTCGGCAAAGAAGACTAAGTCGTTTCTTTTTCTCCCACCGATCATTAGAAACAAAGCGGAACTCCGGAGATGGTTGTAAGAGTCGGGCAGCAGCAAATAACAAGGTTGCCAACATAAAACCACTGAACGCCAATCCTTCATGGATTCAACAAGATCATACTCAAAGAAATGACTGGCTTACGCCCCTTGCCGGAATTGAATCCACATCCACCAAGGGCATGGATGCAATCCGAAGCGAGGTCAGGCTTAAGACGTAAAAGAAAGCAAAACAGATTCAAAGAAGGAGGGATACCAAGAAAAGTTTCACAAAAATGAACAAAAACAGAAGATAAAGGATCCCATTGGAAGTGAGATCATGAAGGGAGACACGTAAAAAACGAAGGAAATTATGAAGGAAAGTACACGGAAGGCAAAGACCGGGCGCGACGAAGGAGACAAAAAAGAACAATCTCACCTGGCGAGGAAATGTGGGACACGATGCTCACTGTGCACAAACCACCCAGCAAATGCCTCTTTGACCAATCATCCCCCACTCCTCCAACTCAACCAGGTGCTTCTCCCGGGTAGTCGGAGAGCGTGGGAACGACTTTGCCGTCATCTTTATCGCGGCGCATTACTCAGGATTCACCGCCGTCAACCTCCTCCTCAAGAACAAAGCTTGTCGAAATAGGAGGCTTCTTGCTGCATAGCCTTCTTCCTCCCCATGCAACGCCAAAACTACAAGAGCAAAGGAAGGAGGAGAAAGCAAGGACAAGCAACCAAGATTGGGGATTTTTTTTTCTAGGGTTTTAAGATGCGGAGGCGGAGCGAAGGAGAAGAATAGTTACCCAAAACCACCAATTTATAAGGAGGAAGAAGGGCCTCGCTTAGGGCCCATTCAACAAAGCAACGGTAAAAGGCCAATGGATACATAGTGTAATAATGGAAAGGCCTAGTAAAAATCCGGGATAACGGCCTCTATCCCTTTACCGGACAACGGTAACATTCCAAACCGTTACAAAAGTGACAAAGAACCCAGCACCACCGAAGCCTATGGTACCAAAAAACAAGTGCATCCAAGATCGCCAAAAGTAGCACTGACTTCTCAAGCATCACATTAGGCCTCTCTAGCCACAAGTTGAATCGACCCCATGTGAACAAGAGGGCTCCAGCCTGTGTTGGGCGGTCGCTACTTTGCACCACACGCTAGAGGACAAGTCGGATCGGCAACCCTCCCACGCAGCATATGTCCGCGAGTGGAAAAAGAAGAACCGAGACTACAAAATGGCCCAAAGATAAGGCACATCTCAAGACTTCTTCTACCTACCGTAATGAGCCTCCAATCATAATGCTACCCAGATTAGTCTGCCTCTAACCCCTATCTTAAGAATTCTTCTATCCACTAAAAAAGATCATAATCGAAGAAAAGAAAAGAAGCCCTGGGCTGATCTATCTCACAAACAATCATTCTCACAAGAACAAGGCAAAGAAACTTCAAGATCCCAAGAAACAAGAAGAAAGAAGACCTATTTATAAGACAAGATCGCATACATGGACCAAGTCCACAAAGACGTAAAGACACCGACAAGACTGAAAAAGAGGACAAGAATAGAGCGGCGAAAGGAGCATATCCGAGAATATCCCATCACAAGAAAAAGCATACAGCCTTTTATCGCACCAACCGCCAACGCCCACCCATAAAGAGGAAGACATAAAAGCTACGTGAAAGAGCAAACCACCAAAAGAGTCACGGGCCCTCGTCCCCAACCTCCTCCCATTTAAGAACCTGCATAAAGGCTCGGGGGCTATAATTTTTATTCGAGATCCTCCAACACTTTGTCCCAAAGAGCAAGAGGCTCAAAGGCTACACTCATTGAGTGCACCTATAGGCGACGATAACCGTAAGCCACCATCCGACTACTTTTGAGAAAAGGAACTCAAAGCTCGGGACTACAATTTCAAAGCCATCATGTTATTCAAGATCCTCCAGCTCTTTGTCCCAAAAAAGCAAGAGGCTCGGGGGCTATACTCATTGAGTGCATCTATGGGCGCACGATAACTGGGAGCCATCATCCGACTACTTTTAAGGAAAAAAGTACTCTGACAAAGGCTCGGGGGCTGCAGTGGTATACACCCTCAACTTTTTCTAATTTTTTCTAGGACCCTCCAGCTACTTATAAATAAATAGCAAGAGGCTCGGGGCTACACTTCAATGAGTGCACCTATGGTGCACAAATCTAAAAAAGGAGGAGAGAATTCAAGAAAGACCACTTCAAAGCATCACTCATGATACAAGTCGCCTCCCGAAGTTCAACTTCAAAATGTTTTCTGGGGTTTGTCGATGCGGGATCGAGACGGTTCCCCATCAACGTGACTCCGCCGAGACGGACCCACAAGACAGGGACGGAAGGACCGATTCCGAGTAGAAGACGCCCCGTCCCTAGTTAGACGGATAGAAGTAACTTCTATAATAGGAACAGAACTTTCTACTAAAGTCCGACTAGGATTAGAACTAAAGCTCTGGCTCTTTTCTCTCATAAAAAGGGGCCAGAGCACCCTCTTTGTTAGCAACACACGATCATACATCAATCCAACGCAAAAAGGCCAAGGCCGATCGAGTAGAGCTTTTACTCGACGACGAGGGCTCGAACTAGGATAAACCGAAAGTGTCTCTTACGTGAACCGGGCCGAGTTCTAGTATTCGCCGAGATCCAAATTAACCTTGCAGGAACCCCATGGCAAAGTATCGGTGGGCTAAACACCGGCAATTACTCAAATAGACTTACCTCGTCCCGACTTAAAATAAAAAGACTCCAAGGAGTATGACAGGGCTTTTCTCAGGATAGCTCGACTCATTTGTGGAAAAGCTGTGGTAACTATTTTATAGTGACACTCAGCCTTAATCATTCCTATTTATGCTAGGTGAACACCTACACTATGCATCATTATAGTATATTAATCATGATTAAGCAATCAAGTAGTGTCCATAATCATAACACTTAATTCATCATTGTTGGTATAAATTAATCGCACTCCTTTAAATAAGATTTAAGTAAGATTATCCGTAAGTTTATAGATATCATACTAGTGTCATATTTTATCCTGAGGTTTTAAATATCGTATCCATAGGGAACAGTTGTGATGATGACAAAGTCTATAGTCTTAACCCTACAATTATGCTAGATGATATCAAGAAAGAGGAAATAGCTATTGAACTCTAGTTCCGGCAACCGATAAGCTTTGTATAATATTGTTC
>JADLZL010000315.1:0-21643 GCA_015844335.1 Chrysopogon serrulatus | reverse complement strand
TATATATATATCATCATTCACAGAACATGATATATCACAGATACATAACATCCATCATTTATAATATGACGCATACGCATATCATCGATAATCCATCACATACACAAATATCTTACATAATGCGTCACATACACAAATATCATCCATAATCCATGACATACAAGTCATAATCCATCACAGGTCGGGCACGAACACTAGTCTAGGTCCATTACAGGCCAAACGAACATGAAGAGAGAAACGACAGATACCTACTGCCATCCTTGCCACCCGGAGTGTGGAGCGGAGTGTCCGGCCGTGAAGAGCCGGGCCACCACCCGGCCAGGGGCGAAGGGGCCACCAGGAGTCGGGTTCGAACCCGCTGACTGTGGCTACACAAAGGAGAAGCAAATTTATGAGTATATGCACGAGGGTCGTATAACGTAAAGGAGGAAACAACCAACCAGAAGTACTCACCGGGGTCCCAACAGGAACAGTAGGAGGTAGAACTGGAGCGAGGAGCGACTGGGGTACGACCACACTTGGCAAGACCCGAAGGCTCGACATGAAGGCGAACATGTCCCGCATCCTCGCTCCTCCTGGCCGCCCTCCGAGCTTGTGTGTGCCTCCATCTCTAGACGATGGGCCTCACTTTGGGCCGCTCTTTGGGCCTCCAACCTCCGTCTGAGAGGCACTGCAACATTCACCCGCATTGTTCAAACAACTCAAAAAGCAAGGTAGATATGTAACAGCAGTGACCGACATGAAATAGTACTAACCTGGAGTTCCACCATCTGTTGCTGTGAGCTCTGCTGCCGAGGGCGTATGGGGACGGAGGAGCTCGTGCTCCTTGCTCGGATCTCGGCCAGGTTGGGAACAGAGGCGGAGTCAATCGGTCTTCCCGCTATCCGATTACTGCCGTCTTTGCTTCCCTCCTCCCAGCCTCATCAATAGGTTTGTGTCCGGGGCTGGGTGGCCGGATCAAAGTCCTCCCCATGGCGCTCGCGGGCCGTCGAGGTGTACTCACTGAGCTTGCTGTAGACGCTCGGGTTAGTGTATGTCTCGGGCCCGTCCGCCGGGTTGTAGGTGACGTCCGGAGCAGTCGCCTTGCCCTTGTGTGCCATGGCGAAGGCCATGAACTCGTTGCAATCCTAGCCTTGGTGCGCCTAGGACTGCGGGAAAAACATAAAGATGATTACAAATAACGTGAATTGTCACATGTGATATAAGACATCACATGAAACGAGTTCTGGGTTGTGAGCATCGTACATGACAATGTGCTCCAAACTTTTTCAAATTTTAACCATGGCATACGCATACGATATCATGACCTGCCGTCAAGTCTCATAATTTTTGGAACTCGTTCGTAATTTATATAATTAAAAAACCACTTGCACAAAAGTGGACGGTATTGCTCCGTGAGCACGTTCATCGAAATTTTGGGAGAGTTCATGAATTTGGCCTAAATTAACACTAAAAAACAAGAATAATATTTTTTACAAGGAGAGAAATCAATTATTCGATACACCTCCAGTTCAAACATACATTATGCGGAAAAAATCAATAAAATGAAATAAACAGGAGAAATATATCAAAATGCATTTAAAAAGTCCCATATTTGAACATATACTTTGTGGTAGTGTATAGAAGCTTCAAAAAAATTTTTGTGCCAAAAAACAAAAAAAATTGCTTTGCCGAACATATACTTGTGGTAGTGTATAGAAGCTTCAAAAAAATTTTGGTGCCAAAAAACAAAAAAAAATTGCTTTGCCGAAAGCCACAAGTTTGCCGAGTGTCAAGCGGTAGGCACTCGGCAAAGGTGACGGCGCTGGATACCGTCTAGCCCCTGTAAAACTTTGCCGAGTGTGGGTCTTTGCAGTGGAAAGCACTCGGCAAAGACAGCCTTTGCCGAGTGCTCTGATTTGCCGAGTGCCTGGCCGTCGGCGAAGCCCTCTTTGCCGAGTGCTTTTGTTTGCCGAGTGCGGCACTCGGCAAATCAGGTCTTTGCCGAGTGCGCGATATTTGGCACTCGGCAAAGAATCCTGCACTCGGCAACGCCTACATTTCCTGTAGTGCATGCATGCATGACCGAAGGATGATGATGAGTTGAGAATGACCAAAAAAAAAAAAAAAAAAGAAAGGGCAGGCCGGGAGCGCACAATGTCAATGGGATCGGAGAACACCATGCCAGAACACTGCTCTAGCTCACTGCATGGACACCCAACCTAGGACGACAGGACCTCGTCAATTTGAACAACAATGCTTTGCCGCGGTTTTGACCCCGTGACACAGGTGCTTTTAGATTGAGTCGCCTTTAAAAAAAATGAAGTTGCTATAAATCCTTTTGTGGGGAGTACCTATTTTTTTTTTTTTTTTTTTGAAACAAAAGGGAGTACGCATTGGCATGCTGTTGCTTCATCACCCAACATTGTGTCCCTTATCTCTCTAGTCAAGACAGAGACCGACGATATATAGAGCTACTAGCTAGCAGCTGTCTTCATTCAGTTTCATTCCTACCACACTACACCCACTGGATGCATACAACAGGCACCGGCGCACATCACGACTTGAATTCCTGAATGCGACGACAAACTAGGTGAATTCATGTACTAAATAAATTAATAATAAAGCCCTAAAAACATTTGGGTTTTCGTTACGGCATCTGAGCCTGCATCATCATCAACTTTGCATGAATATAACATTTTGTTATTACTCTGATGATCCATATATGTAAGGCCCAACTTAATTGGAGCAAACATTAATGGAATCACGCAATTTTGTAGTAGGAGTATTGTTTAATTTAATGATATTCGTGCTTATTAGAGCAAACACGCACGTAGGTTCTCTCCCAATAATGCAAGCCCGTAGCTAGTGGACTTCTAATTTTTGTTTGGTCCACTGTCTTGATCGTCCGGCGATGCATGCATGTTAAGCTTCTTATTAATTAAACTATCCCCGGCCGGCTCCCATATAATATCCATCACATCACGGTGATCAACAATGGCGTGAACTCTCTTGAGCTAGCTCATGAGTGATCACCTCACCGTAAATACCTCCCCCAGTTATTGGACAAGAACAGCGCCCCCCATAGAAGAAAAATTCCTCTTTCCCTCCATCCCAAGTGTGTGCGTCACACAGCAATAATAGAAACATCATCACCTATTAATTGTTACGTACTGTACGGTAGTACTAGGAACATCAAAGGTCATTATGCACGGGTATGAACATGGCACACCATAACGTACTAACGTCTATCTTCTCCGTGAATATGCTAAACCTTTTGCAAATATATATGGAGATTGATATTGAGAGGAGAGACACAGACGCATCAGCATTTTAATAAGAAAGTCAATGCTGAACAGTGTCATCCACTAGTACACAGAGCATTTGTGTTGACGGTGGGGTTTCATTTGTACATGCGGTTTTAGTTGACACACGCCTCTGAAAATCGACAAGCGTTCCCCAGCTTTAGAATCGCCTGTGGAAAAGAAATATCACTGGCGGTTCCCTATGCGAACCGCCAGTGTAAATGTGACCATTTACACTGGCGGTTCGCTTAAGGAACCGCCAGTGCTATTGCCATTTTCACAGGCGGTTGATTTAAGGAACCGCCTGTGAAAATTGACACCGTTTTCACAGGCGGTTACCTTACATCAACCGCTTGTGCTGAGATTCTTCTATATATACCCCCATTCTTCCTCCTCATCGCCTTCAACAGAACACAAGAGTCCGAGCACGATGTCCGCCATGGGAGGAGTTTTGGAGGTCCGATTTAAACCAATACAAGGGGGAAGATTTTGATCCTGATTTCTTTGGAGGAGGTAGCTAAAAAGGTTAGTTTATGTGTTTTTGCCTCATTCCCACCTTTTTTTCCTCAATCCCCACCACTTTTTGAGATCTAGGGTTTCACCTCAAGAGAGAGAAGAGTAGCTAGGTTTTTTTTTTTTCAATAATTCTAGTCACTTTTTATCTAGGGTTTTACTTTTTTTAACTATAGTTTATCCTTTTGAGTTTTATTAGTTGCTCTTATTTAATAATTTAGTTATGTTTAGTTTAATTAGCCAGTAGTGATGTTTTTAGTTAGGTTGTCATTAATTAATCTAGTTTTAGTTATTTGGAATTTTTCTAGATATTGATGCTTTAAATTAGTTTTTGTTTAATTATTATTTAGTTATGTTTTGTTAAATTAATTAGTTGTGAGGCTTTAATTAGGGCTTTAGTTACTAGTCTTACTTTAAATTTTTGGGTTTTCATCTAATAAGTTGATGCTTTAATTATTTTATTATTTTTTGTTTAATAAAGTATTGGTGATTATTTAATTAGGATTTCATTAATTAGTCTCATTTAATTATATATAATTTAGCTCGGATGTGTACTATTTCAGAAATATACAAGTGAGGGGTTATTTTTATCTATATATACTCCTTTGAATGAGTGTATTGATCATAGAAAGGTTAGTTAATTAATATAAATAAACATCTATGTCTACTTTTTAGTGATTATAATATATAAATCAATTAAACTTTTTAACAGGTAACGATGGATAGAGCATTCTGGATGTATAACTTAGAAAGAGTAGATCCATCATACATATCCGAGGTTCGAAGTTTATCGATGCTTTGCCAAAAACCATGCTTTGAGAACACACAAGAAGCACATATATTGTCCTTGCATAGACTGTAGAAATATTGTTGTTTTTAAAGACACAAAGCCAATCTTAGCTCATTTGGTCTACCGAGGATTTATGGAAGATTACTTGATTTGGACAAAGCATAGAGAGGGTAGCTCTGCGCCGTATACAGTTGGAAACCCTGCGAACCTCGGCGCGAATGGCCCAGATATGTTTGTTGACGATATTAGCCAGTTCCTATACGAGACACATCACCATTGTCCCCAGCAGAGTGAACATATTGTACCTGATGTTCATGATGATGCAAATGTTGGAGGAACCGAGGACAACAGAACTCAAATGATGGATAAAGATGCAGAATTGATGGCTGCACTATTGCGTCGTCATACGGATCCATCAATGTTCTTCATGAAAGGTATGGAGGCCTTGAAGAAGGCAGCAGTAGAGCCATTGTACGATGAGACTAAAGGTTGTGCCAAAGAGTTTACGACATTACGGTCTGTGCTTAAGCTGTTGATGTTGAAAGCTAGATATGGATGGTCCGATGCCAGCTTCGATATATTATTGAGTACTCTCAGAGATATGCTTTCAAAGGAGAACAAAGTGCCTGCTAACACGTACTATGCAAAGAAGCTAATCAGTCCGCTTACTATGAGTGTCCAGAAGATCCACGCGTGCAGAAATCACTGTATCCTATATCGAGGTGATTACAAAGACTTGGACAACTGTCCAAATTGTGGTGCAAGTCGGTACAAGATAAAAAAAGACTATCTACAAGAAGAGAATGCAGCTTTTATTTGTAAAGAGAAAAAGAGAAAGAAGACCCAACAGAGTTCAAAACCCTGCACCAAAGAAAACGAAGAAGAAGACTACTACGCACAGAGAAGGGTTCCTGCTATGGTCATGTGGTACCTTCCAGTAGTAGATCGATTGAGGTGTTTGTTCACAAACCCTGAGGATGCAGAGCTTATGACTTGGCATGCTTCTGATAAGCACAAAGTAGATGGAAAGCTTCGACATCCTGCAGATGGCAAGCAATGGCAAAAGTTCAATGAGGACCACCCAGAATTTGCTAAGGAGACAAGAAATGTCAAGTTCGCACTTTGTACCGATGGAATGAATCTCTTTGCTGAAAGGAGCAGTAAGCACAGCACATGGCCGGTGATCCTCACCATCTACAATCTCTCTCCACACTTGCTACAGAAGCAAAAATATCTTTTGCTAACCATTCTTATTTCTGGACCTACACAACTTAGTGTTGACATGGATGTATTCTTGGAGCCATTAATTGAGGAAATGAGAATATTATAGGATACGGGTGTTGACATGTTGGACGCTTACCAAAAAGAGTCATTCACACTGAGAGCAATTATTTTTGTTACGATCAACGATTACCCTGCTCTCTTTGTATTGTCAGGACAGTTCAAGGGCAAGGTTGGTTGTGTAGTATACTTGGATGAAACCTTTTACGTGTCCCTCAGTGCATCCAACAAGATAGTGTACATGAGACATAGACGTTTCTTATCGAAAGGTTATAGGTACCGCTTACGAAAGATGGATAGGTACTTTGACAATCATGATGAACTAAGGTCCACTGCTCCATTAGGTAATAGTAAAGGTCACAGAGTATATGAGATAGTTAAGAACATCAAGTTTATATTTGGTAAGAAGACAAAAGATGAAAAAGCAAGAAAGGATGTAAAGCCAACTGCTGGGGCTACATTCAAGAAGATGTCAATTTTCTTCAAGTATTTGCCATATTGGAAAGAGCTTGACGCACACGGTTGATGGTATGCACATTCAAAAGAATGTGTTTGAAAGCATAATTGGTACCTTGCTAGACATAAAGGGCAAGACAAAGGAAGGATTGAATTCACGTCAGGACCTGGTCAATTTGAAGATAAAACCTGAACTTTACCCGGTATTGCTAGATAATGGAAAATACCACCTCCCGGCAGCAAGCTACAACTTGAGCATAGATAAGAAACATGCCATGTGTGTGTGGTTGAAGAAATTAAAAGTTCCAGCTGGATTCTGCTCCAACATTAAGAGCATTGTGTCAATGAAGGACCTTACACTCACCAACTACAACTCACATGATTGCCATGTGATGCTGACAACTTTCCTCCCTATTGTCATCAGGGCTATAAGTCCGGTGTTCTTAAAGATGACAATCACACGGTTGTGCTTCTTTTTTAACGAGATATCACAGAAGGTAATTGATCAAGAGCAGTTGGAGTCTCTTCAGTAATTCGCAGTGGAGACATTGTCACAGCTTGAAATGTGTTTCCCGCCATCTTTCTTCGATATAATGGTACACCTTGTCGTGCATTTGGTGCCACAAATACAGGCCCTGGGTCCCATGTATTTGCATGAGATGTGGACATATGAGCGTTTCATGTTAATTCTAAATAGGTACGTAGCCACTCGTGCTCATCCTGAGGCATCTATGATAGAGGGATACACTACCGAAGAGGCCATTGAGTCTGGAGGTCCATTCTGCAACAATTGCCTAAAAGACCAAATTGCAATAGGTTTGCCTCCGTCTCGACGTGAGGGCAGACTATATGGGTGTGGGAGGATGGGTCAGAAATCATTCATCCCGTCAGACTACAATATTGTTCTCGAGACGCATCATAGCATCCTACATCAGCTATCGATAATGGAGCCTCTGATCAAACAACACATACAAGAGCTAAGCGATCAGAACCCTGAGCAAATAGATGATTGGGTATCGAAGAAACACAAGCGTCGATTCACCACATGGCTAATGGAGCAGAACATTCCAAATGGAGAAATAACTGAGCAACAAACTATCAAGAGGTTGGCAGCTGGACCATCTCGTCAGGTCACATCATGGCACACCTTTGACATTAGTGGCTTCACGTTTTGTACCACTTCTAGGGACAAAAAGAGCATGGCGCTTGGCAGCTGTGTTTTGATGCCAATGAGTTGATGACAAACATATCACCGTGGACAACTATGGTTTGAGAGTTCTTGATCTAAGTAAAGTAGGATACAAGGATGATCCTTAGATCCTTACTAACCGTGCTGCACAGGTCTTCTATACCGAACAGATCCTTTCTAAAGAAGAGAAGAAAAATAGCGACAAGACCAAGCATATGGTTCGTCCTGGAAAGCAGCAAGTTTTAGGAGTTGATGGTGTAATTGACCTAGATGACTTCAACCAGTTCGGGCACATGTCTCTCTTTGAAGATCATCCTTCAAAGATAAAGAATGTTGAGCGTAGCATCCCCAAAAATTCATTGCCATGGGTGCGCCATGATAAAGAAGGCAGAACAGTAGCTAGATCATTTGTATCTAATTAAGTTAAATATTAGTTGTTATCATATATCACAATTTACCATTTATAATTTGTACTCATGCATTACTTGTCTTGGTATTCGTTTTCTAATTGTTTAAGTCCTTTTCTTTCTACTTCTTTAAGTATTCTAAAATAAATAGCCTAAAACAAATAATCTAAAAAGAAATATTATAAAAGAAATACCCTAAAGAAATAATATAAAAGAAATAATCTAAAAAGAAATAATGTAAAAGAAATACCCTAAAGAAATAATGTAAAAGAAATACCCTAAAAGAAATATTGTAAAAGAAATACCCTAAAGAAATAATGTAAAAAGAAATAACCTAAAGAAATAATGTAAAAGAAATAACCTAAAACAAATATTGTAAAAAGAAATAACCTAAAGAAATAATGTAAAAAAGAAATAACCTAAAACAAATATTCTAAAAAGAAATATACTAAAAGAAATAATATAAAAAGAAATAACTTAAATAAAATAACATAAATCTAAAAAGAAATTCTGGATGCATTTTCACTAGCGGTCCTCTTAATGAACCGCTAGTGGAAATTGCATTTGTACTAAGCGGTTCCCTAAGAGGACCGCCTGTGGAAATCATTTTCACGGTCGGGTATCTTAGAGAACCGCTTGGAAATCATTTTCACAAAGGTTCTTTATGACAACCGCCTGTGAAAATGCTTCCCTATATATACACAAATGGGACTTAGCAAATTTCGTATCTCGCTGGGCGCGAATCAGAGGAAGACGACGCCGCCAGGCTGCCAAATTTCGCCGGCGATCTCCACACCGCCGCCACCAAGTTTTCTTGCCGCCACCGAGCTCCTCGACCACCTCCACCCTTTGCCGACTTCGCTGTCATGCGGGAGCCGCGCCACCACCGTCTTCGCCCGGCTGCCGCCCGCCCTTCCGCCGCCACGCCGTCGAACGCCGCCTCGACACGCGCCGCCCTCGGCCGAGTGAGCTCCTCCGCCCCGGACTTCGCGACGGCCCTACCGGCGGCCTCTCGGCGGCCCCTACCGGCTGCCCTACCGCGGCAGCGGCGCCGCCAGCGGCGGGCGCGGCGGCGGGCGCCTAGGCGGCCAGGGCCGACGCCGCCCAGCCAAAGCCCAGGCCTTTGTTGGGCCCAAAGGCCCAACAAGGGCTTTTTTAGTTTTTAGAAATGGCCTGACAGTGGCTTTTCTTTTGTTTTTTTTAAAATGATTTGCTATACATTAGTAAATATTAATAACAAATATTCTTTTAAGTAAGAACTTTGCAAAGCCAGTGTTATATGTTATCATATAATTATATAAATGTAATAAAAAATGATTAGCAAATATTCTTTTAAGTAAATATTAATAACAAATATTCTTTACTATATTATATTCTTTTAAGTATACTTTATTTACTAAGTACTTTACAAAGCCAGTGTTATATGTTATCATATAATTATATAAATATAATAAAAAATGATTAGCAAATATTCTTTTTAAGTAAATATTAATAACAAATATTCTTTGCTATATTATATTCTTTTTAAGTATACTTTATTTACTAAGTACTTTGCAAAGCCAGTGTTATATGTTATCATATAATTATGTAAATGTAATAAAAAATGATTAGCAAATATTCTTTTAAGTAAAAATGAGCAAATATTCTTTTAAGTAAAAATGATTAGCAAAAATTTATATGAACTAGTTGAGGATCTGTGCTCCTTTATCATGAAAGAAATCATTCCAAGCGAGGGAAAATACCACGAACCAAATAGCATCTTAAGCGAAGCCCCGGAGTTCCACGCCGCTAAGGGAGATTAGCGCTCTGAAACTAAGTCGAGATGATTATTAGAATCATCATTTGCGATGAAAAAACTTTATTGTCGTGGCTGCAAAACAACTATGATGTATATTAATGTATTGATGTATATATAAATGTTGTAATTAAATTGTTAATAGTGTGTATATGTATATAATTATATTGGTCTATATTAGCATAATTTAATAGCCTTTTGTACTCCTATCATTGCATATAAGAGATCATTGATATAAGATAGGGAGAGACAAAGGGAGAGGGAGAGGGAGAGAGGGAGGCAGAGGGGGAGAAGGAGGGCGTTTCACATTTAAAAATTCAAATTTAAAACTGGCGGGAAAGACATTTGCACAGGCGGTTCACATAAATGAATCGCTTTGTGGCGCCGGTGGAAATACTATTTCCACAGGCGGTTGGTTATGTCAACCGCCTTTGTGAAAATGTCTTTCTCTTGGCGGTTTTTCAGGGAGACGCCAGTGGAAATGCTCCATTTCCACTGGCCTCTCGCCAGCGGCGATACGCCCGAGCGCCCGATGGAGGTGCGTCTGGAACCGCTGTGCAAATGCTCGTGTACTAGTGATCATTTACAGTCTTTCTACCATGTTAACTAGACACGCATGCAGCATGTGATCAGTAGTGATGATGATGGATCAGTTGATAAAAAGGAGATGTCTAGTGTGCACCTCAATAAGTGCGGCTGATTTAATTTTGGTGTGGCTGAATCTACAAGCTACATATATGCGACACAACAGAGGGTTTTTATTTGAGAAGTGGTGTGAGAAGCTTCTTTGCTTTTTGTTGTGCTTCTGTACATGTTATTTATTAAATTTAAAAGAGCGAGTTGATTGGTTACATTTGGGGAATTTTTTGTGCACTGTTCGTGCATGTGCTCTATATGGTTTTTACCATCTTAATAATTAGTTACAGCGAGCTATAACTTTGTGAGACGCAATTTGGTCCATTTTAGTTTTATTTAGTGAAGATCTAATGTTGCTAACACATGGGCATGCATATGTCATAGGGTACATATTCTGCCTTAAGTCTTGTTTGATGCACATATATTTATCTCATTAATCCATGTGTGGAGCAAATCTGATTGGGTCAAAACTAGAGCTGAAAAAAAATTATGAGTACAACTGCTGCGTGCAGTTTTGGCTCTATTTGGATTTGGAACCACAGGCTATATGCATGATATTTTGGACCTAATAAGATGGCTGGTACGTATCATGCATTAATTATAGAATTTCCAAACAATTAAGTCATACCTATAGGCTATATAGGTCTGTAGACGTATAGTGGAAGTGTCGGAAAATATCAGCTTAGAATTTTTTTTGAATGAAGATCAGCTTAGAATTAGGGTTGGTGTTTAGCATTAACATGGAAGCTGCTAGAACATTGAGATATGACCCCTAAGTGATATGACCCATATAGTAGTTGCCCTAAGAAGACAATCTGGACTTTGAGCGCAAGTCAAGTCTCAGGCATAGTAACTGATCATCTATTCAAACTCAAACCCAAGAAGTTTTGTTTTATGTCCCCTTGATCTGATGAAGGAGAGGTCTGGAATTTAAGCTGACCAGACTACAGTAGTATACATACATGTTGGGAAGTTCTCGTTTTAAACAGATCGAAGGATTTTACAGATTTGAGCCCAAGTACATATAGATAGATTTGGTGTCGGTGTGGCTTGGTGCTGGAATTTTACCTTTTTTTTCTGGATCAACAGAGGCGTGCAGTTGACCTGTCCATGCAAATGTGGATTAATGGGCCAAGATTAAGGTCGTCTATCACTACAGGAGGCGCCGGCTTTTCCGAGTGTCAGAGGCACCCGGAAAAGACCCAAATACACTCGGAAAAGGCTTTTTCGAGTGTGGCACTCGGAAAAGGGCACTCGGTAAATCAATTGACGGTAAAGAGGCTCTTTTTCGAGTGTTGGATGTCGCGCACTCGGAAAAAGCTTTCCCGAGGGCAACGGCGGCTCTCGGCAAATATTTCACGCCGTCATGCTTAAAAAGGGTACGCTGTCATTGTCTTTTCCGAGTGCCACACTCGGTAAAGAAAATACCGGGATTTTTTAAAAAAAACTTTTCCGAGTGCCACACTCGGAAAAGAATATTACTCAATTTTTTCAAAATTCTTTTCCGAAGTGCCACACTCGGAAAAGAATATACCGAAATTTTTTTAAAACCTTTTCCGAGTGCCACACTCGGAAAAAGAATATTGCTCCCTTTTTTTCAAAAATTCTTTTCCGAGTGCCTCTAGCTTGGCGCTTGGAAAAGAAAATGGCTTTTCCGAGTGCTATGTCCACGGCGCTCGGTAAAGCTGGGGAAACTGATTTTCCCTAATTCCCATCTTTTCCGAGTGCTATGGTAATTGCACTCGGAAAAGAAGTTTTACCTTTTATTTTTTTTTTTTTTTATATTTTCGTCTGAACCACACAAATATATATCATAAATACGTATCACAAATATATATATCACACAAATATATCACAATCAACCACCAACACAAATATATCACAAGTTCAATGTCCAAATTTTGAAATACAAAGTCCAGAGTCCGAAATACAAATTCCAAAGTGCATACATAGTTCACATGTTCATTATATCACAAAGTTCACAATTCAAAGCTCACGGCGACGGTCCGAGTGTGGATGGCCCAGCGTGCGATCCCAGTGACTCTCCTAAGTGGTTCGACGCCGCCGTCGATTGATGCTGCACAAAAGAGACAAGATTGCACGTTAGATAATATTAATATGTGACTAGTTTGACTAGATTTCACTAGATAACACCACCACAAACAGCACCACCACCACATCACCACTAAGACCACATCACCACCACCACAACCACACCACCACCACCACCACCACACCACCATGACCACCACCACCATCATGATCACCACCACCACCATCATATTTATAGGTTTCACTAGGTTTCACTAGATTTCACTACGTTTCACTAGAATTGACCCTAAGCATGAGCATAGAAAGTAAAGCATTCGTACTCATACTCACCGGAGTAGAATCAGGATGATCTGCAGGTGGGGAAGGAGCAATCAGCTGTTGTGGGATCGTCCAACCATGTTGTTGCCCAATTTGTTGCATGAATTTGATCATCTCTACCAGCTGCCGCTGATCTTGATCCCGCTGGGCCTCCAAAGCTTGTACCCTCTGCCGCTCGGCCTCCCGCTCGGCCCGCTCGGCCTCCTGCTGGGCCCGCAGTTCCTGTACCTCTGCCTGCAACATTTTACCCCAATATTTCAATTATGCAGAGCTAATGAACTTAAAGTGAAACAACGACGGATGAAACTTGAATACTTACCTGGAGTGCCGACACCGCGCTCGGCCGTTGGCGTATGGGCACGCTCCCACTCGTGCTCGCTGCTCGGAGTTGGTTGAGAGGAGGAGTAGAGGCTGTGTCGAGGATGCCGTCACCAATCTAGAACCGCCCATGCTTCTTGCCTTGCCCCACCCTCATCACGAGCTGAGGATCAAGGCGCTCCTCATTCCTCGGATCGTAGTCCCGACCCGTGGGTGACCTTGCCGCCTCCGGTAATGCAGCGTGAGGCGTGTGTGGACGCTGGAGTTGGTGTACGTCTCGGGCGGGGCATCCGGGTTGTACTGGATGTCGGCCGTCGCCTTGGCCATGTGGGACAGAGCATATGCGGCAAGTTGACCAACTGGCTGGCCACCGTGTGCCGCCGACTGCGAGAAAGACAATATGTAGTTACAAATCATGCACAATTGATCGTGGCTAGATTAGAGAAATGGTGGAGACTTACATATGCCTTTGCATATTTGCTGAGGCTACGGCTGCCCTGATGGTGAGGTACACCTGGCATCTGCAAACGCCTTTCGCGGGCCGCTGCATGGGAGTTCTGCCATTCCTCGTCCAACCATTGATCCATAATAGCTGCCCAGCAATCGAGTTTGGTGGCGCACCAGCTTGGAACCACCTACAGGCCATCAAGTGTACGACATATCAGAAGTTCAAATTAGGCATACTTAATCTGAAAGGAAATCAATAGGAGATGTTTTCTATTTACCCGTAGGTACTCCTCCCTTGTCATCTCAACCTCTCTAGCTTCATTTCTGGTGACCCTTTTTTTAAGGATCTTCGCATGGTAGTCTACGTGTGCCTGGAGGCGGGCTTCGTGAATCAAGTCCACGACACGCCTTTTACAGGAAGCGTAAGCCACCTGATACGCCCTGTCCTCCATTCCCTCCTGGCATCTGAAGAAGTCCTACATAAAGACAAGAGGTATTTGTTTTCAAGAATGTCCAATGAAGTTCTGATGAATTGAGAAATGTAGTTCGAGAAAGACGTACCCAGAACTCCATAATCACCCTCTCCGCCTTGTTTACGAACACCCCGCCTTACGAAAATCTGGAGCATCGGTGACAAGGGCGTAGTGGTCGAACAGTAGGCCGGGCTCCGGCTCGTATCCTTTCCACACTAGGCCGGGGAAGTGTTCCCCTGCACGTAAGTCCCAAGATCCCATTGGGATTACGCCCGTTGGCCGCCTCGTCCACAAACACCCGGTTCTGCACAAGTGGTTAACAATAGTTATTAGGGCGTATTATGATTTTCCAACATATCAAGCGAAGATCATATGAAGTTACTTACCTATCCCCCTCGGGTGCAATCGATTGGGCGGCGTCAAGCGTATCGGTCGCGTCGGGGAGCTTCGGCGGGACCTCGCAAGTAGGGGGTCGGCGTACTAGGCGAAGTGGAACCCCCTACCGTCTCCTCCGCCTCCTCGGGCGTGTGCGGCACCTCGTCATCGTCCGTGCAATGGAACCACCTCGTCGTCCGTCCGGTGGAGCCGCCTCCTCGTCTCTAGAGGAGCGTGAAGAGCCGCGCCCGTGGTCGGTCGACGGCTCCCGCCTGGGCCTGCCCTCGGCCTCCTCGGAGGCCTCTCGGCGGCTCCGTCTCGGTGTCCCTCGGTCTCCCGTAAACCGAGGGACAGCTCCTCCTAGTGGGAGGCATGACCTGCAATTAAAAAGAGTAAACCAAGATAAGTACGATAAAAAAGAGACATACTTAATAAGAGATGCAAAATAAAGAAAATATAATTATAAAATAACATAGTATTACATGTATTTCTAATATTCTTCATGATCGGGATTATCTGCACGATAGGTATCGTCATCACTATCAAGATTTACCAAATCCTCAGCAGCCTCATCCACATCACTGTCAGTGCCTAGTCGTAGCCCCTCAAGCATTTCCAAGTCCTTCGGATCATGCACCTCATCTGCGGCGTCCTCATCAACAATCCATTCCTCGTCTACTTCCATTTCAATCTCTCCGGTCAAGTCTATGTGAAACGTCCCTGGTAGCCCCTCTTCTTGTTGAAAGAACTCCACGTCATGCGTGTTTGGGTTCAAGTTGTAATCATCATCGTTTGGGCGAGGTAATTTACCGTGTGGTGATACCTTGTGCACAATATACCAACCCTGAAGATGTGGGTCGATTTTGCAAGCATATGGACAATAATAAACTTGCGTGGCTTGTTGAGCCACAATATAGACATCATCTCCTGGATAGAAGGAATCCTGTCGAGTTTCGACTAGCCCAAATTGGGGGGGGACTTTCTCGATATTTGCGGGATCAAACCACCGGCATTTGAATATGACGATTAAGTGCTTTGGCACCACGGTAGTCAAGCTCGTATATTTCTTCAATTGTGCCATAATACTCCTCCTGATCGGTGCCGGGTGTAAATACTCCGTTGTTCAAGGTGCTTTGATTGGTCCGACTCTGGTCGTACCTTGTTGTGTGAAAGCGATATCCATTCACGTCATAAGCGTTAAATGACTTGACCTTATAGTCAAAGCCATTGGCCACCTGTTAATTCGGCACTTATAGAAGCATCACTTTGGCACTGCGAGCTCAAGCAGGAGAGAAATAAAATTAGGCAACTTAGAACGTCGAACTTAGAACGAATGAATTCCTATGCTAAGTGGGTGGTACCTTTCTTTGGAACCATGTAATGAAATTAGGCGAACCATGTTGAAGAAGGGTCTCTCGTTCATGTTCAGAAGGTTCCCACGAATAATGCCAGGTTTCAGCAAAAAATCGCCTACACCGACAAGATACAAGGATGTTGGATGCAGAAATGTTATGGAGTATGTAACAAGTTCGTTGAGAAATTACCCCTGATACGTGTCCACTTCTTCAAGGTTCATCAACACATAGAGCATGATCTTGCGCCACTCTTCATTGCTCAAGGTCTTTGTGGTCGCTCCACTTGCTCTCCCGCGTGACCCTTTGAATAGGCTAAGGGTCGATTCATTTTCATCCTCGTTGTAACGATCGGTTGGATTATGCAAGCTAGGAAGGTTCTCATTATAGTATGATGTTGTAAAGTTTGACACCTCCTCACGAATGAATGCCTCCGCAATGGAAGCCTCAATCCTGCCTTTGTTTCCACATTTCTGGCGAATAGTCTTTAGAAGCCTCTCGATAACATAGCACCAACGGAATTGCACGGGTCCACCCATTTGTGCCTCGAACGGGAGGTGCAAAATCAAATGCTGCATCGTCAAGAAAAAGCCAGGTGGAAAGATCTTCTCCAACTTACAGATCAACACTGGTGCCGCCTTTTCCAACTCCTCAACCACTTTCACGAGATATCTCCTTAGCACAAAGGCGGGCGAAAAGAAAAAAGCTCAACTCTGCTAGCACCTCCCAGATATGCTCAGGGACGAAGCCTCGAACCATCGACGGAAGAAGCCGCTCAATCCATATGTGGTAGTCATGACTCTTCATCCCTAAGACTCGGCCAGTCTGCGGGTTCGCTCTCCTCCTTAGATTTGCTGCATACCCATCAGGGAACATTAACGTTTGCATCCATTGTATCACTTCCGTCCTGTGCTCTTTGTCTATGATGTAATCGGCCTTAGGCCTTTTCCATGGTTTGCCATCTCTTGGAGGGATCATCTCTAGCTTTGGTCTATCGCAAAGTGTTGCCAGGTCTACTCTGGCCTTTGGGTTGTCTTTTGACTTGTCAGAAATGTCCATGAGTGTTGCTCAAAGTGCTTTGGCCACATTCTTCTCAGTGTGCATTACATCTATGTTATGTGGAAGGAGAAGGTCATCAAAATAGGGAAGCCTCTCCAATCCCGACTTATGAGTCCACATATGTTCCACAAAGATAGCCCACAAAGCAATCTTTCTTTGGATTGGCTTTCTTTTAAACTCTTCGTTGGATTATCTTTGTTTGGATTGGCTTTCTTTCGCTTACCCTTCGTTGGATTATCTTTCTTTGGATTGATCGTGAGAGCATCTATCTGAGCATGAACCTCGGCAGTAGTCATCTTTCGAGGCGCTAGGTCGGTCACCTTCACACCTTTTGTGAAGTTCTTGGTGTCTTCTCTGAATGGATGGTTAAGAGCGAGTAACTGTCGATGCTTGTCGAATGACGAAAACTTGCCACCCTTCTTCAACCAAATGAACTCTAGAGTTGCCTTGCATACGGGGGCATGGGAACTTCCCTTGGACACACCAGCGAGAAATAGCCCATACGCCGGAAGTCATGCATGGAGTAATCGTACCAAACATACATTGTGAAGTTCTTCTTTGTAGCTCGGTCGTAAGTCAATACGCCATCATTCCAAGCACTAATCAATTCATCATAAACGGGCTCCATGTACACACCCATTTTGTTTCCTGGGTGTCCAGGGATTATCAACGTCAAGAATATGTTTTGCCGTTCAAAGAGGACCCCGGGAGGGAGATTTAGAGGGATAGCAAACACGGGCCAACAAGTGTATGGGGCTGAAAGCATTCCATAAGGATTGAACCCATCCGTGGCCAGCGCAATACGAACATTATGAGCCTCTTTATCTTTGTCAGGATGTTTGCGATTAAAGCTTTTCCATGCCTCACCATCGGCTGGATGTACCATTTTGTCAGAATTGTATCGAACGCCATTCTTGTGCCATGTCATCTGTTTCGTGGACTCCTCGGACATGAATAGCCGTTGGAGCCTCGGTATGATCGGAAGGTGTCGTATGACTTTCATGGGTACCTGACTCTGCTCCTTCTGGCCCTCATCATTGACTACCTCCACATATCTAGAGGATTTACACTTTGGACAGTAATTTGCATCCTTGTGTTCTTTCCTAAATAGGACACACCCGTTTGGACAACAATGTATCTGCTCATACGGCATCTTAAGTGCACAAAGGAGTCTCGTTGACTCGTACAAGCTGTTTGGCAAAATGTGACCCTCCGGAAGCAGGCCCCCAATAACTGCCAACATAGCATCGAAGCAGGCTCGACTCATGTTGTATTGGGACTTCAACCCCATTAGGCGCCCAATGGCATCCAGTTGAGAAACCGTTGTCTTTTCGTGTAGGACCTTCTGTGCCGAAGACAACATGTCATAGAACGCCTTAGCGGTTGGCTCTGGCTCCTCCATAGGACTCTCAGCGAACGTCGCATCATGATAGTCACCTAACCATTCTGCTACCCCGCCATCACCATCAAATTCCTCCAAGCGTGGTCTCACGACCTGCTCTCTAGTACGTAGGCCTTCACCATGGAGCACCCACCGGGTATAGTTTGGTGTAAATCGAAACTTACAAAGATGTTCAACCATGACTGTCCTTGTTTTTCTTTTCTTGTTTTCACATTTGCTGCACGGACAGAACGTTTCACTGCCTCTATTAGCTTCCTTGCCAAATGCTTGATCCAAGAAACCCTCGGTCTTAGCAATCCATTCATGGGTGATTTGAGCCTGACTTGGGCGTCCCATATACATCCACTCACGGTTATCCATCCTCTAAAATATACATAACGTGCTAATATAATCATCAATTGCATCTGCATGGTGTGCCTACTATCTAATAGGTGAGGATAGGTCTTAATCCCATCCGCGGATGCGTAGATGAGGTTAGTTTCCATGCTCTACTCCGGTCCGACACAGAATTTCAGCAGCACCACCCCGCTGTTCTCCCGATACACGTCCTGGAAGGGAGAATGTGTATCCGGAGAAACAACAGGGGAGGTGGTGCCGAAACTCCGTCTCGGATCTGAGTAGACCCACGGAAACTAACCCATCTACGCATCCGTGGGCCGTCCAAAAAACGTGGACGATCCGAACAGATACGGTCATAGATATGCAAAGATTCGCATACCTCCAACCGTATCTGTTTCGAACGGGAGACGCCTAACTGGGCTACACCGATCTACGACAACGATAAGGAAGAGTGGTTAATTATACCTAGGGTGACGGTGGAGACAAAGCTAAGCGGGCGAAGGCGAGTTGGTGTAGTGGCGAGGGCCTTGCAAAGGCGAGGCAGGACAGCGGCGCCCGGCGAAGACGATGGGGTATAGGGAGGCACTCCGGCTCGCCTCCGACGAGTGCTGCTCTGCAAAAGAAGAAACACAACACTATAAGTTGAAAATTTCGGTAGAACCTCCCTCTACGGGGATGTTTCCAAAACCTACAAGAAAAAGGCCGACACGATGGCCGACAACCTCATTTCTGGCACGATGGCCCATACATCAACCATTCGGGCACCAAGGCCGTCAATGACATAAAAGGCACGATGGCCGACAACCTCGAGGCTTTACCTTCTTCTCCGGCAAAGGGGCGGGGGGACGGCGGCGTGGGCGAACGCGGCGTCGGATGACACGGACGAACGGCGTCGGGCGGCGTGAGCGAACGGCGTGCACGGCGTGGATGGTCGTCGGACCTGGCTCCTCCTCCCTCGGCGTGGAGGGCGTGGGAGTCCGACCAACGTCCTACTCCAACCGTCCTCCCCTCCCTCAGACTCCGACCAGGGTCCTCCCCTCCCTCAGACTCCGACGTGGACGAGGGCCTCCAATCTCCTTCCTACTTCCTTCACCTTCTTCTTCTTTCCTCCTTCCTCCCTCCTCTTCCTACTTCCTCGTATGCAATCGGGAGGCCTTGGACACGGGCCGGGCCGGCTTGCGGGGTGCCCAGGCGGCGGCCGAGTGGGCCAGCGATGGGCACGGGCACAGGCCCGGCCCGGCAGCCGGGCCATGCCGAGGGCACGCCGCCGCCCAGCGAATGGGCGCCGGCTCTGCCTTGGCCGGGCGGGGCGGCCGCGGCCTATGCAGCGTAAGGGAGGTGCGGTGGACGGGCCGGGCACTGGGCGCTGCCTCCTGCCGAGCGCGCGGCCGGGAGGCAACGGCCAGCCGGCTGGGCGCTGGCGGCGCACCGGAAGCGCAGCGGCGCTCCGGCGCGGAGCAAACGGGCTATGCGGCGGCGCTCCGGCCTGGGAGGGCGGCGCTGGGCGGCGCTTCCGGCGCGCGGGCTGGGAGTGCGCTGGGCGCGCACGGGCGCTGGGAGGGCCGTGCGTGCGTGGCGCACGCCGCGCTGGGCGAGCTTCGAGACGCTGCGAGGCGCGCGGCTGCTCCGGCGCACGGGCGGCGCTGGGAGCGCTGGGCGCAGCGCCGCGGGCGCTTTGAGGGCGTGCGAGGCGAGCGCGTGGCGCGGGCGCTGGTGGGCCCGGCGCGGCAGCGGCTCTCCGGCGGGAGGGCCAGCGGGGAGATGGCGGCGGCGGGGAGGGAGGGAGAGAGAGAGATGAGAGAGTGGGAGGGTGTATTTGGGCCGGGCCCGATTTAGATTTTAGGGTTTGGGCTTTTCCGAGTGCCGGGCGGGCACTCGGAAAAGAAATTGGCCTGTTTTTTTTCTAAATTTCTTTTTTCGAGTCTTTGTGATCACGGAACACGGAAAAGATCCTTTTTCCGAGTGCCTTACCACGGCACTCGGAAAATTATTATTATTTTTTTTTTTTTTGCCTTTTTTTTTTGAAGCCCTCCAACATTATTTGCAACTTAGTTTTAAAAATTTTAAACTTTTTAAAATTTGTTTGGTATATTTCTTTAATTTATTTCGTTTCCTTGCATTTTTCTATGAAAAGTTAATTTGAACTAGAGGTGCATGAAATAATGGAGTTTAGCAATTCAAAAAAATGATATTCATGATTTATAGTATATTTTAAGGCCGTATCCAGAACTTCGCCGAAAATTTGAGCGTCTTATCGAAACATGACCACCGGCTTGCGGCCTAAGTGTTTTAAAATTATATAAAATACGAACGATGTCCGAAAATCACAAAACTTGACAAGGTGTCATGTTATCGCATGTAGAGGCTATGATAAAAAAATTGAGACTATTTCGAGAAAGTTGTGACGTCGGATGCCTAATACCAAACATAATCACATGTGATCACACTCACTATATATGCGGAGATGTCCGGGTGTTAGGCACCCGGCGTCACAACTTTCTCAAAATAGTCTCAATTTTTATCATAGCCTCTACATATGATAATATGGTACCTCGTCAAGTTTCGTGATTTTCGGACTTCATTTGCATTTTATATAATTTTTTAAACACTTAGACGCACTGCCGGGCGCTCATGTTTCACGCCTGACAAGACATTCAAATTTTCAAAGAGTTCCCCGGATACGGCCTCAAAATACGCTCTAAATCATGAATATCATTTTTCGAATCGCTAAACTCCAATATTTCATGCACCTCCTCGGTTGAAATTAATATTTTCTAGAAAAATGCAAAGAAATAAAATAAAATAAAGAAAATAGAAAAAAGTTATAAAAAAAGTTCCAAATTGGAACATGTGCTTTAAGGTCATGTAAAATGCCCACATAACAAATTTTGAGGCAAAAACAATAATTAAAAAAAAAGTTTTCCGAGTGCCTCCTTAGCACACGGAAAATATATTCTTTTCCGAAAGTGCTTTGAGTACAACTCTCGGAAAAAGAATATATCTTTCCGAGTGCTGGAGTGCGGCACTCGGAAAAAAATATATCTTTTCCGAGTGCTAACGGCCGGCTCTCGGAAAAGTTTAACGGTGGGGACTTGCATGGGCGGCACCTAATAAATTTTTTTCCAGTGTTTTCTTTTCCGAGTGTGACACTCGGAAA
>JADLZL010000312.1:0-24669 GCA_015844335.1 Chrysopogon serrulatus | reverse complement strand
GTGCGATATCTTTTCATCCGGGACTCCAAATATGGCAAATGATATGTCCGTTTCGATCGTCTCGATGAGCCCGTCGCAATGGTGCATTCTAATCCATCATTTGAGATACTTTCATACTATCATATTGATCAACTTTGATAGCTTTTCCAAGATGTACACAGTAGACACATAGATTCACCAAAAACTCGTGGAACTCGTTAGATCAAAACCCTATACCTATGCTCTGTGGTTCATTTCATGTCAAGTTTGATGATAATTGAATGGTTATAATTGACATTAGTGACCATCAACAATATGCATTAGGGACCTAGTGTGCTAACAATCTCTTGCAAAATTCATTTAAAAATGCTAACACACGTGCACAAGTGGAGAGACACTTTTGTGTTGGCACATGAGAGCAAGAGGTGATGGTGTTTGGGTGTGAAACCCTCCCCGCCGAGCTCGCGAGGCGGGACTCGAAAGTTTTCGGACGAATTGGGGTCACTCGGAGGTGACCGGATGATCGTTGTCTGGTAGGGACCGGACGCGTCCCCGTCAAGTGCCGGCGTCGTCGTTTTTCGGAGAGTGACCGGACGGCCTGGGCGGCCGGACGCCCGGGTGCCGTGTCCCGGCCGTGTGTGTTGGCAAGGCCGAGCCGAGCAAAGGCGTGGACCGGACCGACGGCACGTCCCGTCAGTGTGCGGACGCGCGTCCCGGCCAAGAAATGACCTCTCTGATGCTCTGGGTGGTGACCGGACTCTCTTGGCCGGGCGTCCGGTTTGCGGCACAGACGCGCGTCCGTCGATGATGACAGCCAGGGGAGCTAGCCGGTGACGTTGGGCGCGAAGAGTGGAATTCAAACGGCTAGTACACGTGGCCAATTATGTTGGGCCCGGACACTTTGGGCCGGGACGCGTCCCGGTCCAAGCCATTTCGGGCGTCCGGCCAATGCGTGGAAACCGTGTTTTGAGGGTAACGGCTAGGTGCTTTGGTGGGCGACTATATAAGTGATTTGGCCGGCTCTAGGGAGTCTCTCTTGGCACTTTGACATACTTGACATCCTCTAGAGCTAAGCAAATCTTCTCCATCACTTTGCATATCTCTTGATTGATCTAGAGAGTGATTGGGAGAGCTTCTAGTGCATTTGCCTTGTGATTGAGCATCTAGTGGCACTAGTAAGCGTTCTTGCTGCGATTGAGCTTATTTCTCTTGGTGGTTGCCACCACCTAGACGGTTGGAGCAGCGAGCCGGAGTTGAGCAAGCTTGGAGATTGTTCTTGGCCACTCCGGAGGTGATTGTAAGGGGTTCTTGACCTTGTCCCCGCGGGAGATCGCAAAAGGTACTCTAGTAGAATGCTCGTGACTTGTGTTGCCCTCATCTTGTGGTGATTCTTGCGGTGCCCGTTGGAGGCTTGGTGCGGTGCCAATTAGCCGCCGAATTCCAAGTGAGTGAGCCGTCACAACGAGGACGTAGCGTGTTGGCAAGCACGTGAACCTCGGTAAAAACTCCGGTGTTCATTTGGGATTGATCCATCGAGATCATATTTGGATTTCATTTGATTGATTGGATCATCACCATGGTTTCTCATTGTTGATCAAGAAGGTGATTGGCACGACATCCCGAAGGCACGGTTTGCATCCCTCGGTTCCTACCTTGCAATTACATTTGTGCCAAGTAGCATATTAAGTTGTGTAGCATATTTGAATTGCTAAGGACCATATTCTTAGTGTGCATAGTATATTAGGATTGCTAGAATTGGTTAGATTGGCTTGCAACCCCTTAGTAGGCTAGCGCAACACTTGCTCCGCCATTTGTTATACTAACCGGTTTGTTTAGTGTTTTGTAGAAATTTTAATTAGGCTATTCATCCCCCCTCTAGCCATTTAGGACCTTTCAAGTGGTATCAAAGCCGAGGTCACCGTTGATAGAGGCTTAACAACCTACGGTGTGAAAATGGCTCAAGTCAACCATATCAACCATGTGGGGAAGCCGCCACGCTTTGATGGAACCGGATATGATCATTGGAAGCGCAAGATGTGTGCATACTTGAAATCACTCAACCGAAAGGTTTGGGAAGTAGTGGACAAGGATTTTGCGGTGATCGACCCCAATGATCCCACCGCAAGAGAAGAAGAGAAACTCCAATTCAATGACATAGCAATCAACACATTCTATGAAGCATTGGAATCAAAGGTGTTTGAGCAAATCAAGGATTTGGAGAGAGCTCATGATGTGTGGGCTAGGTTGGAGGAAACCTATGAGGGCACATAAGCCGTGAAGAGTGCCAAGCTATACATTCTCAAAGACAAGCTCTCAAGTTTCAAGATGCAAGAAGATGAGAGTGTGCCGGAGATGTTCCACCGCTTGCAAGTAATAGTGAATGACTTGAAGAATTTGGGTGAGAAGGTGGAAAATACGGATTTCTCTCACAAGTTCCTAAGAAGCCTACCATCAAGATTTGAATTCTTGGTCACAATGTTGATGAGAGAAGGATTGGACACCAAGACCTCTAACCAAGTACTAGGTGAGGTGATCACACATGACACCTACCGTGTGGAACGGGAAGGGGGCTCTCAAAAGGATGAGAAGAAGGACAAAGAGAAGAAGAAAGACAAGTGGTTGCATTCAAGGCTACTTCATCAAGAGGCAAGAAGAAGCAAGAATCAAGTGACGAAGCTAGCACAAGCTCAAGTGAGGTGGATGATGAAGCTATGGCCCTCTTTGTTCGCAAATTTGGAAAATTCATGAAGAAGAAAGGTTTTGGTGCAAGAAAGAGAAGAGATACAATCAAGACCAAGAGATGCTTTCGATGCAAGAGCAAAGATCACTTCATTGCTAATTGTCTTCTTTCAAGTGATGATGATAGTGATGAGGATGACAAGAAGAAGAAGAAAATCTAGATGATGTGAGAGGAACTCAATTGATACAAGCCATGAAGGAAATGGATATTGGTGACATTAGGCCAACACAAGTGGTAGATGTTGAAGATGACAAAGATCAAGTGATTGTGTCTCCAAATGTGCAAGTTAGTGGCTCTCAAGTTCAAACTCAAGCTAGTGACTCTCAAGTGCAAGATCAAGTGGCTAGTACATCATCTCAACAAGTGATCAACCTTATGTTCTCCAACCAACTCATATTGCAAGGGATCATCCTCTAGATCAAGTGGTTGGTGACATTAGAAGTGGTGTGCAAACAAGATCAAGGTTGGTATCATTTTGTGAACATTATTCTTTTGTCTCATCCATAGAGCCAAAGAAGATAGAAGAAGCTTTGATGGATTGTGATTGGGTAAATACCATGCATGAAGAGCTCAACAACTTTGAAAGAAATCAAGTTTAGGAACTAGTTGAGCGTCCGAAGAACTACAATATCATTGGCACCAAATGGGTATTCCAGAACAAGCAAGATCAAGATGGCATAGTTGTGAGAAATAAAGCAAGATTGGTAGCACAAGGATACACTCAAGTTGAAGGTCTTGACTTTGGAGAAACTTATGCACCGGTTACAAGATTGGAGGCAATTAGAATCTTATTAGCCTATGCTTGTGCCCACAACATCAAGCTATATCAAATGGATGTGAAAAGTGCTTTTTTAAATGGATTCATCAATGAGCTAGTGTATGTTGAGCAACCCCCGGGATTTGAAGATATCAAAAGACCCAACCATGTCTATAAGTTGAAGAAGGCTCTCTATGGCTTGAAGCAAGCTCCAAGGGTATGGTATGAGAGATTGAGAGATTTCTTGATCTCCAAAGGGTTCAAGATGGGGAAGGTTGATAACACTCTCTTCACCAAGAAGATTGGCAAGGACATGTTTGTGTTGCAAATCTATGTAGATGACATTATATTTGAATCAACCAACCAAGACTTTGTGAAGAGTTTAGAGAAATGATGGCAAAAGAATTTGAGATGTCTATGATTGGAGAGCTTAACTACTTCCTTGGTCTACAAATTAAGCAATTGAAGAAAGACACTTTTGTGAGTCAAAGCAAGTATATCAAGGACATGTTGAAGATGTTTGGAATGGAAGAAGCCAAGTCAATTGGGACACCAATGGGAACAAATGGTCATCTTGACTTGGATACAAGTGGCAACATGGTAGATCAAAAATTGTATCGGTTCATGATTGGAAGCCTACTCTATGTGACCACTTCTAGGCCGGATGTCATGTTTAGTGTGTGCATGTGTGCAAGGTTTCAAGCTTCACCAAGAGAAAGTCATTTGAAGGCAACCAAGAGGATATTGAGATATCTTAAGCACACACCAAATGTTGGATTGTGGTATCCCAAGGGGTCAAACTTTGAGTTGATTGGTTATTCGGACTCCGACTATGTGGGATGCAAGGTGGATAGAAAAAGCACTAGTGGAACATGCCAATTTCTAGGAAGGTCACTTGTCTCATGGTCATCCAAGAAATAAAATAGTGTTTCACTCTCTACCGCCGAAGCCGAATACATTAGTGCGGGGAGTTGTTGTGCTCAATTACTATGGATGAAGGCTACGTTGAAGGATTTTGGAATTAAATTTGGACAAGTACCATTGCTATGTGACAATAAAAGTGCCGTGAAGATCACCACCAATCCGGTTCAACATTCAAGGACAAAGCACATTGACATAAGGCATCACTTCATTAGAGATCACCAAGCAAAGGGAGACATTTCTATTGAGAGTGTTGGCACCGATGATCAACTTGCCGATATCTTTACCAAGCCACTTGATGAGAAGAGATTTTGCACATTGAGAAATGAATTGAACATACTTGACTTCTCCAACATGAGATGAATGCACCCCCAACTATATGACATGCCTCTCCTTCGACTATTGCAAAGGTAAAATTGTTTGGCATGATGCATTCATACTTAATAAGGACTTGATTAGAGCATATAGAAATTTCTTCTAGTGATATCTCTTGCTATTAGGCTCATTCATGAAAACAAAGTGATTTTGAGTACATATTATGCCACTATTGCTTCTATGTCTTGTATGATCTAGTGGCTAAATATGACTTGTTCATGAGAATGTGACCCTAGTGTTTGATCTAGTTAAATGAGCAAGAAAGGATCTAGTTCAACATTGATAAGATAACCATTGAAAGATGTGTGAAGAAGCTTGTCATTGGTTCAAACCGAGCTAGATTACTTATGCAAGTTTGCTAGTTTGAACCACAAGAGAAGGAAGTTTATGTAAACAAATGATCCTCAACTTTAAGTGATCATCTCTCTACTCCAAGCTCTCTCCATGATTTCAAGTCTACACCAAGCATGATCATATACCCTTTATGGTCATTGATGACAAAGGGGGAGAGAATACAAAGAAGGAGAAGAAACAAAGATATCATGTATCAAGGGGGAGAGAAGATGAAGTAAAGAATGGAAAGGGATCAAAATTTTGAAGCACACAAGTAGGGGGAGCAAGCTTATGAAAATAATTGATTGCATTTGATTGAGCATATTCATATGATTACTTGCATTGCACTTAGGATTATTTATCTCATAAGTGGTATCTCTCTTGCTTGTGTGGTGCTTGCTAGTATAGAACTTGATTGATGGATTGATTACTAGCATGCATAGGTTCTAGCTAGATTTAGTGTTTTCCAAGTGGTATCTAGAAACCGTGCTTTTAATGTTGATCTCACGGGGTTTCTAGCTATTTGATGTTTCTAGCTAGTTTTGGTGCTAAGGATGGTTTATGATGTGCACTCCGATGGTATCACGCTTCAAAGGTCCATTCTATACACCTTAGCATCAATTTGGTAGAAGTGACTCTCCTAAAACCGACTTATCCATCATGTGTGCAAAGCTTCTAATCCAAACTCTTAGTACACATGTAGGGGGAGCCATAGCTACCAAATAGATTTTACATGACTTGTCCAATTCTTTTCAACTCAAATTGCTTGGACAAGTGGTGTAAAGTCAAAATTGAATTTAATTCTTATCTTTGTAAAGGTTGTCATCAATTACCAAAAAGGGGGAGATTGAAAGCCCTAGTTTGGTTTTGGCTAATTGATGAAATCTAGGACTAACCCTATTGATAAGTGTGTAGCATTAGAGAAAGGGAAGGTCCAAGCCAAAGGGTTGAGTGGAGATCAAGGTGATGGTGGAGACCACAAGTGATCAAGTACCACCCTTGTGGATGAAGGAAGATGAGGAGCAAGATGGAATGCTAAAGACAAAGGTATTTATTAGGGCATTTCCATTTTGCCGGCCATAGGCGAGTAGAGAAGTTGATGGCCGGATTTAGGATTGATAACCGTACTATTAAGAGGGGCAATGTCGCGCAATATCGGTTATCTAAATGCCACTAGGTGAGCAATGACTTTGCCTATGCATTAGGTACCTAGTGTGCTAACAATCTCTTGCAAAATTCATTTGAAAATGCTAACACACGTGCACAAGTGGAGAGACACTTTTGTGTTGGCACATGAGAGCAAGAGGTGATGGTGTTTGGGTGTGAAACCCTCCCGCCGAGCTCGCGAGGCGGGACTCGAAAGTTTTCGGATGAATTGGGGTCACTCAGAGGTGACCGGACGCTATCTGGTAGGGGACCGGACGCGTCCTCGGCCAAGTCTTGGCGTCCGTCATTTTTCGAGGAGGACCAACGCTGGGCGACCGCGACGCTCCGTGCCACGTCCCGGCCGTGTGTGTTGGCGAGGCCGAGCCGAAGCGGTGCATGGACCGGACGCCGGGCACGTCCGGTCGGGTACAGCCGACGGCGTCCGGTCAAGAAATGACCTCTCTGGATGCTCTCTGGGTGGTGACCGGACTCTACTGTGCTGGCGTCCGGTGCTGGCACAGGACGCGTCTGGCTGATGATGACAGCGCGGGAGCTAGCTGGTGACGTTGGGCGCGAAGAGTGGAATTCAAACAGCTAGTACACGTGGCCAGTTATGTTGGACCGGACACTAGACCGGGGCGCGTCCCGGTCAGGCCGTTCAGGCGTCCCGGTCAATCTTGTGTGTTTTGAGGGTAACGGCTAGGTGCTTTGGTGGGCGACTATATAAGTGATTTGGCCGGCTCTAGGGAGTCTCTCTTGGCACTTTGACATACTTGACATCATCTAGAGCTAAGCAAACCTCCTCCCTCACTTTGCATGTCTCTTGATTGATCTAGAGAGTGATTGGGAGAGCTTCTAGTGTATTTGCCTTGTGATTGAGCATCTAGTGGCACTAGTGAGCATTCTTGCTGCGATTGAGCTTATTTCTCTTGGTGGTTGCCACCACCTAGACGGTTGGAGCAGCGAGCCGGAGTTGGGCAAGCTTGAAGATTGTTTTTGGCCACTCCGGAGGTGATTGTAAGGGGTTCTTGACCTTGTCCCCGTGGGAGATCGCAAAAGGTACTCTAGTGGAATGCTCGTGACTTGTGTTGCCCTCATCTTGTGGTGATTCTTGCGGTGCCCGTTGGAGGCTTGGTGTGGTGCCAATTAGCCGCCGAATCCCAAGTGAGTGAGCCGTCACAACGAGGACGTAGCGTGTTGGCAAGCACGTGAGCCTCGGTAAAAACTCCGGTGTTCATTTGGGATTGATCCATCGAGATCTTATTTAGATTTCATTTGATTGATTGGATCATCACCTTGGTTTCTCATTGTTGATCAAGAAGGTGATTGGCATGACATCCCGTAGGCACGGTTTGCATCCCTCGGTTCCTACCTTGCAATTACATTTATGCCAAGTAGCATATTAAGTTGAGTAGCATATTTGAATTGCTAAGGACTATATTCTTAGTGTGCATAGTATATTAGGATTGCTAGAATTAGTTAGGTTGGCTTGCAACTCCTTAGTAGGGTAGCGCAACACTTGCTCCGCCATTTGTTATACTAACCAGTTTGTTTAGTGCTTTGTAGAAATTTTAATTAGGCTATTCACCCCCTCTAGCCATTTAGGACCTTTCAGCTGAGCGCAACCATGGTTCAGATCTATACTTATTAGACCTAGACAAGGCCAATAATCCCACGCCCATCGTCAACATGGTCCAGATCAGGGAGGTCCGGGAAATTCACTTTCTACAATACCAGAGGAAAGCACCAGGTCGAGCACCGGGTCAACCCATACTGCCGCTATTAACAGTTCTTAATGTGACTACCAAAGATAGAGATAAATCCTAGTCCTTGGTAATGGTGCTAGAAATGCTTGTTGGTACTTCTAACCCTATGAACAGAATAGGAATTCTGCAAGCGCACAGAACTATCATGTAGCACTTCCTTGGTGAGTACCAAGTGTTAATTTATATTTCCCCAAAGGAGGCTAGGTAGTGTGGTTACCTTATGTAACTAGGCAGGCCTAGCAAAGGTATATAGTTGACGATAACTGGTAATAGGTAACTAATCTAAGATAGATAACGAAACTATTCATAGGATAACTGGGATCACTCGGGCGAAGCGTAGCTAGATGTGTAGAGTAGCTGAGCGTAAGAGTAGCTGATATAATCTTATAGTAAACAGAGCTAACTAGTACTAGTGTGATGATCCTTAATGTTGCGAGCGTACACCTTGCTGGATTCAACCTAGACACTTTGCACAACAGGGCCCTACATATCTCTAGACCTAACGTGGTGAAATACAAAGGATGGACAGGGCTGTCACCACCTGCCACCTACCACAGCTATCTAGGGTCTAGGCGCACCTGAGTGTAAGCAATAGCTAAAAGCACCGCGCTTAATCTAGTGACTTACTATCTCAGCCTAAGCTCCGATGAAATGGGGCCGAGACACCTTATTTAGACGGTAGGACGAACACTAAAGAGGATCACACTACATTAAGATAACTACGGTTACTATGCTAAGCTCAAGATCCTAATGATAAGTATAATAAGGATAAGACTCAAGCAAAGCACAACAATCATTAAATCATGTACTGAACTAAGTAAAGTACTAATAAAGTAATGCTAAAGATTACAGGAGAAAGAGAGGCTATACCAGACCAGAAGACTCTCCTAGACTCCTAGGAGCTCCTCTCTACTCTCCTTGCTACAAGCTAGCTACTACTTCTATGCTACTTTGCAGAGGCTTCATTTGCTTGGAATGCTACTATGAGTGTATCTTCAGTGTCCACTTCTCCAATGCACCGAGCAAGGCCTTTTATAGGCTCATGGAGGCATGGGGGTACTTATAGGTGCAAGAGGCGGCGAAGAGGCGGTTTGGGGGTCGGCTGACCTACTTGGCCCTCGGCCGACCCTCCATTCCATCGCCTTTCCATCCAATAGCGATGGATGGCCTTTTGATGGTGGTAGAGTGGCAGGTAAGTGGGTTGTCGCCTGTCCAAAGGCAGTTTGATGGCGGTTGGGGCCTCCTGGGTGTATGACGGTGGGCCTGGTGATCCACCGGGGCTCATTGTCCACACTTGGATCAAACCGACACCAACCAACAGTGGGGAGTGCTCCTAGATGTGCCACCTGGCCTTGGACGGGGATTGGTGACGTGGAGGCCAAAGTGGCCCATTGGCCGACCAAGGGTGGGGTCGCCCGATGTCCCCAAGTGGCCATCCTGGCCACACTTGCTTGGGTGGCCTCCAAGTGCCTCATTTCTGTGACTTTTCAAGTATTGCCTACATTCAAATAAGATTTCATATATAAGTGGAATTCCGTTAATATTAAACTGCTATCCTACACTTCACTTTCCATTTTCATTCATTTCTTCACATTGTTGATAGGTAGAATTGGTATATAGTTGAAATGACCCGTGATTTCCTCGAAGGGAAATCCACATAGTACATCAAATACAGTTGATACTACAGTTCATACATCACGAAAGGTACAAATTACAAAGTATTACAACACTTGTAACACACCTAGGTACATCGTACCCTAGTGATAAACGCACGCGAGTCAATATCAGAGTAGACGTAGCGCCATAGTGGGTGAAGGCTCCTCCTTCATGGGGAATCATTAGAGTTGGGGTAGAGTATCAGCGGGCATAGACTTGATCTCCTTAACCAAACTTGAGTGTAGGGATGAGACCACCTAATCCTTCTAGTTCCATTGTCATCGTAGTCGTCTTCGGGTCCTAAAAACCTATTCAACTCTATCAGTATGATTTGTACTGGCCACTGGCTCCCACCCTATGCTTTGCTTTGCTATGTGGTAAGTGGAATACAAGGGTAGAGCAAAAGACCTATAGTTGGTCGTATGTTTCCTATGCAGCTCATATATAAATATAAATAAAATATAGTTCATCAAGTTTTAACCCATCATAACCACACATCCATCCATCCCATCCACATCCACATCCACAACCACATCCACACATCTCACCACGCTCTCACTCTCTAGTCGGCAAGGAAGACTCCCGCTCCTCCTTGCCTCAACGGCCTAAGCCGGAATCCAACCATACCCAGGGAGAGAAAAGAAGGACACCTCTCACTATAACGAACATATGGTACTCATGGGAATGTCCATACTGGGGACACTGCTATACGTATAGATTTAGTAACTCTGCAGAGCTTGTACACCTGGAACCATAAGATCGCCATCATCGATGATGCCTCGTCTAGGCTAATACCAAGCCGCCGCCTAACTGGCCCGATGCCACCCTACCACTCAGCTCTGGGGCACCCCGGAGATCCACCAGCACGCTGAGACTGTGAGACATGGTACCGGATCCCTAAGGGTTCCACGCTGTCTCAGGAGGGTATGGGTCTCAGCACCCATACCTCCCTACACTATCGCCTACTGTTGACACAAAATATTACGCACTGTGCCTCACACACAGCAAACCGGAAAGCGTGGCTTCAATCGGGTGCCCGGACAGTTTAAGATCCGGAAGCGTGCCAATCAGTTTGACCTGAAACTGATAAGGGATAAAACTATTAAATACAAAATTGGAACATGCTGTATGAGACCAGACAGTTCCGTATATACGGCCCTGAACCCACTTACAACGACATACAGCTATAGAAGCTGTCTGCCAACATGTTTATAGAACATTCGGCTAATACGAAGATAAAACATGTAAAGCATTGATTGCCGAATATATATATAAGAAGACATATTTGAACAAGTGAAACTGATCGTAAACTGAAACGTAACTATATTCGGCAAATTAGCCGAATTGGGGTCCATGAAGAAGTAACAAACAAGCAAGCACGAACAAACCAATCAGATTAAACTAAAGTCTAGTCCACTGGATGAATAGCTCTAGAGCAACCCAAAAACACAGATTCGCCGCACGATACCTAGCTCTATCAAGGTTTAATTGCGCTCAACATGTAAGAACCCACAATATGTGACAATCTAGATTGATCTAGTTTGGCTGTTGTAAGCATATGATCTATTTATCATGACAATATGAGAGTGAAAACGTTAAAGAACAAAAAAAAGATCTATAAAAGTAAGGAGCCGAATTTTATCAATCTAGATTGGGCAAGAGAGTTACAAATATATAAAAATATTAAAAGCATGCAACACATGGTAACTTGATGAATCTACTAGATCTTGCCAAAACTAATAGAGCCAATAATTATCTTGCTTCACTAAGCTATCAAACAAACGCCTGCCGCACGGCCATCTAGTTGAGATAAGCAAAGCATAAGCAAAGACTTCCCCGATTGTCAAGCGGGCGCTTTTGCCCGCACGGCCATCCAGTCGAGACAAACAAGACTACTTGCATCAAGATCTAAATCTACCGTGAGATACTAACCATGATAGCAAGGTTGCCGGAACTTACGGAGGTCGACGGATCGATGGCTCCTCTCGAAGAACTCGACGACACGACAAAGGACTCGAAACTTGGCACGGGGCCGATTGTATTGATTTGGTTGTGAACAATGTTACAATGGTCGAGGGTTTATATTTATACCCCGGATATGATACGAGTCCTAAAAGACTACGACTACAAAATACCAAAGAAAAACCCCAAAAACACGACAACTTTAGCTCTAAGTCTTCTCGGAGTCCTTATCGCTCTTGTCGTCGTAATTCCTTCTTCCTAATCGGCTTCTTACTTGCCACCTTTCGCTTCCCAAATGGAAACGATGCTCCTTAGGATAACTGACCGCACAAATACTTGCCGAATCGCCAGAAATCAGCCGACCGCATGGACGTTTGCCGAATGCCGTGAATTCCTACCCTTCGTGAGTCCACCGTGTACTGGCCCACCGGTCATTTTCTCAATCTTACCGAAATTCAGTGTCAACACATGCCCCCTCAATTTTGGGATAAAAGTGATTTTATTTCGAAATTGACCACAAGTTCTTCTTCTCGCCTAGGTCAACACTGTTCAACATCACAAAGTCGCTCAAAAATCCGAATCCTCTCAACGCGACTCGCACCTACTTGAATCCCCAATGGCGACTCGGACGGAATTCCGTGAGGTAATTTTCATCTATCCTTATGCATTCGGTAATTCCCCAATCGAACCCCCGTTTTTTCTTCGACTTATTCTTCTCCCCTCGCCTTTACCTTCCTTGAAGGAATACAAAGACGAGATTATGATCCCTTGTGCTACGAATCCCGATTCTTATTTTCTTGGACCGATGGGAAATCCCGACCGGATGAATTCATCGAGAAAGAAACTCCGAGGATCCCTTTCAAGTCTGGGGTCACCCCGCCGAATCAGTGGCCGAATACCTTCGAAACTTGGCCGTTCCCCCCAATTGCCGGATGGCAAAACTGGTACCGGAGAATATCAGATAAGAACAGCAGCAATTACGAAACCCAGGATATTCATCACTGCTTGGAGCTATCTTTATCAGAGACACCCAGGAATGACACTCTCTTGATAGCGGCTGCTCACTTCTGGTCCGACGCTGCTAATGCTTTTATCTTCGGCCATGGTCCAATGTCCATCACTTTGGCTGATATATTCATGATGACTGGTTTGAATGTGACAAAACCAGTATATCCTTCCAAATACAAGAGCAGCAGTAGCCAAAAAGCTGTTAAGTCAGGAGGTGGATGGACCAAATACATTCAAACTTACATGTCATCTGGTGCTGTGTCTGACAAAGAATACAAGGCTTTCCTGAATATGTGGCTATGTAGATTCATCTTCTGTGGAAAATCCAATGAACCAACTTTGAATCACATAGTGATGGCTGAGGATTTAGCTCTTGGCACCTTAATTCCATTGGGCAAGTACCTTCTAGGGGCTGTCTATCACATGATGTATTAGATCACCATTCAAATGCGCCAACAAGGGGAAATACACTGTGTGAATGGCCCCTGGTGGTTGGTTCAGATGTGGCTACAGCTATACATGCACCAAATAGTCTCTGTAGATCTCCACAACTTGGGCTTTCCTTCAGTCAATTATGCTGAAGGTGGTACAGCAAAAGACAAAGCTTGTCAGACATATGGAGAAGCAGCATCTTCCATTGTCATTGACATGGACATTGGTCATCTCTTCAAGCTATTCTTCAAAGGGTTTGATAATGTGATCTAGCTTCCCTATAGGGAAAATGAAGATTTGTCCCTCCCCTGCAAGTTTAGTTATGAGTCTGGCTGCTCAGACAAAATATCCATAGAAGTCTTCAACTCCTTCATCAAGCCCTATACTTTGCCGACAGAATTCCATCATGGGAGGTTACTGCGTCCCACTTATGAATTTTATAACCCAAACATAGTGGCCAGACAATTAGGATGTGGCCAGTTGTCCCCAAGGTTGTTCTTCTCCAAAATCATAAGGCCCAGGGAAGAAATAAAAGATGACATGGAAGCCAGAAAAATCTTTGAGCTTGGATGGGATCTGCCGATGTATGAACCTTCCCCATTCGGGTTAATAGAAGCTACTCATTCTCTGTTTGCCTCTTGGTGGCAAGAATGGCGTGCCCATATCTTCAGCATACCAGTGCATACCTTATGCCAAGACTTGCAACCCCAATTTGCTTCTGATAGCGAGGTAATCTCCTTGTACTCATAATTCTCCTGCTTTCGGGTTTATCTCTCATTCCAGTACTTTATTATTCACAGGATATTGAGCCTACTCCTCCTTCCAAAGTGGCTCAATACTACCGAGCTGGGCCTAATCCTGCCCTAGGATATAATACTCCAACCCTGGCAGCTTTCATGAAAATCCCTGTAGCTTGGGGTACAGCACCTTCAAGAGAGGGCAAAAGAAAATCTCCTGCTAGGCCAAGCAAGGATATCATTGTAACTAAGAAGCCAAGGTCCAAGAAAGCCAAATTGCCCCCTAAGGTATAAGTTCCCCTAATTTTAATTTGGTAACAATCTTGGTTTTCCTTTGTACTCATTTTCTCTGTTGCAGCCACAGGTCAATTTTTTAAGATCGGCCAATGTTTCAACAACTGTGGAAAATTCTCCTCAGACTTCTGCTAAAGGTGTAGAAACTCATGAAACTACTGATCACATTGGTAACAATCTTCAGCTAATCATTTCCTTTCTTCTACCAGATTTATCCACAGCACTTACATTCTGCCATCTGCATTTCTTAGAAACAGATCAACTTTTGGACAAGATGGCAGAAGAATCTTCTCCTCACCATGCTTCAGGCTCATCTTCTCCTGGTACTCAGTTGAGCCCCCAATCAAGCCAGGACAAGCTCAACTTAATGAAGATCCCACACAAAAGGTAATATCTTGTCTTATCCATTCTCTAGCAAGTTTATTCAGTCGGCTAACAATTCTCTCCCTTTTAAGGATGACATCAAGCCGACCGCCAGCTATTCCTTCACCGTTGATGAATATATCAGTGAAAAAGGTGAAGAAGCTACCTCACAAAGCCAGAGACTATCGCTAGAAAATCAAGCTCGGTCAAGGGACATAGCTCTCTTGCTGAATAAGGACATAAACATCCTGGTCCAAGATGCAGATCAAATAAGGGATCTTGTTGAGCTCATTGACCAAGAGATTCCTCCCACTCTCAAAGCCCCCTTAGAATCTGCAGCTCATCTTGATGATCACTTTGCTATGGTTAAGAGAGCAAGTAAGAACATAGCTTCTAGAGCTACTTTACAGAACAACAGGTCTATGAAGAAGCAAAAAGCCAAAGAACTACATTCCCAGATTCAAACTGTTAAAAACTCTTTGGCAACGCTGGGACCTGAGTTGGAAGCTATGGAGGATGAGAAGGCTAGGCTGGAAGCTCAATTGGCACAGTTGAATGCTAGAATCCAGTCTCACAAGGACAAAATTACTGGTTTGCCACAATCTATAGAAGTAGCCAAAACAGAGATAGCATCTGTCATCAAAGAGGACCAACAGCTCAAAACAAAGCTCACCAATATTCAAGGCTCTGAAGATGATGACAAGAAGGTGCTGAGTGATATCGATTGAATCAGGACTGAAGCTATAGATGCAATCAAACATTTTCTGAGCACGTAGAATGTTGATTTGTAATACATTGAAGTGTGGCATATTGTGTTCTTGAATGATCAGATTTTCCACTGTTTCTCTGGCCAAACTTTGCTTCTTTTTACCTTTATACTTGGTTTATGATATAGCCGAATGTCACCAACTTCTTGATTAAGAATATAGCCGAATTTCCTCCAAAGCAGTAATCTTTAATTTAGCCGAATCCGGCTCAGTCCGGTGATGGCCCAAGAGGAAAAACCCCTTCACGTCGCTTGGCGTTCCCAATTTCCACTCCGAGATATACGCCATGATCTCTCGCTCGACTTATAAATAAAACCCTCCTTCAGCCTTCACCGATACCTCTAGTCAAACACTTTCATCGCTGCCTCCTCGTCTCTCTGCCCAAATTGATCCAAAAGAAAACCTAACTTTCCAAGGCAGCAATGGCGAACGGCGATGACCGTGGCAAGCGCCCTGCTGAGGAGGAAGCAGAGGGAAGCCGAGCACCGCTTCGCTAACGCTATGGGAAAGAATCAATCTCTTGCCTCCTTGCGGTTCTATCTCGTGTTCATCCTTCTCAATCTTGATTTCTCTTTCATCTATTTAGGGCGAGGGTCATCACCAGTCAGAGTCACCTTCTCCCTCCGATGACGGTGACTCAACTAGGCACCTCCGACCAGCCTGTGCACATCTCTAGCTCCTCCAGCTCTTCCAGCTCTTCAAGCTCCTCAGCGTCTGAAGATTCATACGACCCAAATCCCTGGGGTCCGACATTGTCAGAGGAGGATGATCCTCTGTACACTCATGAGGAGGCACTTGCCTTCCGCAAGGAGAGGGACGAGGCCCGAAGGGAACTAGGCGAAGTCTCCAAGCAGCTCAGCATTGAACAAGCCGAATAGGAGGATCAAAGGAAACAACTCTGCGACGCTATCACCGGTTTAACAATCTTGCTCAGATCCCCTCCCTGATTTCTCTGTTTATCTGATTCGTTCTCCTATTTATTCAGCTCTCTCTGCGGAGAATGACCGTCTGAAGACGGCGGCGAACAAGGTTGCCGACAAGGTGAACGCTCAGGGGGACACTGCCGAGGCACGCCTTGATGATGCGGACGGCCGTATCAACCAAATCGCCATCCATGGTGTGCATCTCGGTGTCTCGCTAGGATTGGCGGCGCTGTCTTCTCAGACTGGTGAAGACTACTCCGTCCAGCTAGTCGACTTCTCTGGCGGGCCCCCAGAAGAGGTCGAGGACATCGACGAACGTCTGGGGTACTATGAAGACCATGCTGCTGCTATTGACCAGTCTACCAATACGCAATCTGTTCTCAACAAGTTGTTTAATGAGTAGTTTGTACTAGGGTAAACTGAATGTCAATAGTTTGTCTTTTGATACATGCTTGTTTGCGATCTCTCTTTTGAATGTCGAACGGTCTTCTTTAGAATTTTTCGAACCGGGTGACTTCGAAGAACACTTTCCGAACGCGTGACGTCACCTTAACCGATCAGATCTTGGCCTTCGTTTCGCCCAATACTTTCATTCAATGCACCTCGTCTTTCTCTTCTCCCGATAAACCTACCGGACCAGAACGTTAAAGCCACTTCTCTTTATACTCCATTCGGTTAAATATTATATATATTTTTTGTTCTAAAGGCGACACATACTGTATCGGCTATTCTCCAATCCTATGGAGTATTTTAGCTAAAGGCGATGTTCTTTCATCGGCTATTCATGTTGGATTTTTAACTCCCTTTCATGAACCAACTTCGATGCTGGGATAATACTTCTTAAGAAATCTTCCGTTAATGGTTCTGGTAAACTCTCCCCCCAGCAAAGTTTTCAAAATATATGCATTGCCAGGCACACATCTTAATATCCGAAAAGGCCCTTCCCAATTTGGAGACCATTTGCCGAATGCCTTATCTTTTATTCCAATCGGCAATAAAGCTTTCCAAACTAGGTCTCCTTCTGCGAATTGCTTCACTCTAACCTTTTTGTTATAATATTTGGCAACGCGCATCTTGTTTTTCTCAATGTTTTCCAACGCCTTGAGACGAATTTGATGTAAATCTTCTAATTCATCCATCATCAGATTCTTATAATCTTCTTTCACCAAATCCTTTTGCAAAATAACTCGTCTTGATTCTGACTGCAACTCCCATGGCAACACAGCATGATGCCCATAAACCAACTCATAGGGGGACGTTTGAGTAGATCCATGACAAGCCATTCTATAAGCCCACGCTTCATTAAGAACTAAATGCCATTTCCTTGGCTTCTCATCAATCTTTTTCGGATGATCTTAATCATAATCTTGTTTGATGCCTCTGCTGGGCCATTGGCTTGTGTATAATAAGGAGAAGAATTATACAACTTGATCCCCATGTCCTCAGCAAAATCAAAAAATTCTGAGGAAGTGAATTGAGTCCCTTGATCAGTCGTTATAGTTTGAGGGATCCTGAATCTGTAAATTATGTGCTCTTTAACGAAACTAATCATATTTTCTGACGTAACCTTCTTCAAAGGGATAGCTTCAACCCACTTGGTAAAGTAATCTGTGGCTAAAAGTACAAACTTATGCCCCTTACTGGATGGAGGATGAATCTGACCAATCAAATCTATACCCCATCCCCCTCGAATGGCCAAGGCTTGATTATTGGGTTCATAGCGTATGCCGGAGCTCTTTGAATATTGCCGAATCTCGACAATCTTGACACCCCTTATAATATTCAAAGCAGTCCTCTAGCATGGTTGGCCAAAAATTACCAGTCCTTCTAATTATCCACTTCATTCTGTAAGCTGACTGATGCGTGCCACATAATCCTTCATGTACTTCGTACATCATCTGTTTGGCCTCTTCTTGACCCAAGCATTTAAGCAACACTCCATCTATGGATTTGTAGTATAATTGATTATCGAGAAGCACAAATTTGAGGGCCTTGTACCTGAGCTTTCGGGAAACTTTCTGTGAAGGATTCTTCAGATAACTAGCAATTTCACTTCTCCAATCATCAACCACTTGATCAATACCGAAAACGTTCTCATCTATAGCAAAGACTTCTTGATTCTCATGGTATCCAGAAGCAGCTTGAGCCAGCTTATTTGCTTCTTCGTTATGTTATCTAGGGATGTGATGCAAGGTTACCACACGAAAACCTTTTAGAAGCTTTCAGCATTCTTCATAATATTCCTTCAATATGTCATTTTTGCATTCATATCGGCCGGTCACCGGTTAATTACTAACTCAAAATCTCCAAAAACTTCGACCGCAATGACCTTTACTTCTATAAGAAGTTGAAGTCCTTTAAGCAATGCCTCGTACTCGGCTTGATTATTAGTAACATAGGGTTCAATGGGAATGGCGTATTCAAAAGTTACCCCTCGTGGAGAAATTAGAAGGATACCAGCACCACCGCCTTTGTTACAGGGATGAACCATCAAAGAACAACGCCCAAGGTGCAATGCTTATCATCTCAATAGAAAGATCACGATGTTGGGTAATAAAATCAGCGATAATTTGACCTTTTTCGCTTTTGCCGATTCATACCTTAAATCAAATTCGATAAAGCTAAAATCTATTTGCCGATTCTTCCATTTAAAATTGGCATTGATAACATGTGTTTTATTACATCAAACTCGAAAAACACCACACATTCGGCAATCAACAAGTAGTGCCGAAATTTGGTACATGAATAATAAATACACAAGCAAAGTTTCTCTATAGCCGAATACCTTGTTTCGGATCTAGCGGTTTTTAGGCTAAGATAAGCTATTACTCTCTCTTTTCCTTCAAATTCTTGCATGAGGGCCGATCCTATTGTTAGGCTATCGGCCGCCCCCATACAACTTAAAAGGCTTGTCAAGTTGTGGAGGTACCAAAGACAGTGGCGCCTTCATGTACTCCTTGATTTCATCAAAAGCCTTACGTTATATGTCACCCTATACAAACACTTGATCTTTCTTGAGCTTCAATAGTGGAGAAAAAGGCAAGATCCTCTCTGATAAATTGGATATAAATCTTCTTACAAAATTAATCTTGCCAAGTAATGATTGTAACTCTGTGAGATTGGTTGGAGGGACAACTTTGTCTTTTGCTTCCATGCACTTCTTTCCAACTTCGATTCCTCCTTTATGAACTAAAAATCCCAAAACTCACCAGTAGAGACCTCGAAAGCACACTTGTTTGGATTCATTTTCAAACCATGTTTTCTAGTGCACTCTAGAGTTCTTCTTAAATCGGTTAAATGTTCTTCATGGTTTCTAGATTTGACCACCACGTCATCAATATAGATTTCCACAATCTTGCCGATCAACTCATGAAAAATATAATTCATGGCTCTCTGATAAGTTGCACCGGCATTTTTTAATCTAAATATCATAACAATCCACTCAAACAAACCAATATGACCAGGGCATCTAAAAGCCGTCTTTGAAATATCCTCTATTGCCATAAAAATTTGGTTATAACCAGCATTCCCATCCATGAAGCTGATGATCTCATAACCACCCGTTGCATCTACTAGTAAATCGGCAATTGGCATCGGATATCCGTCCATTGGTGTGGCCTTATTGAGATCTCTGAAATCTATACAAACTCTCATTTTTCCATTCTTTTTGTATATTGGAACTATGCTTGAAATCCATTCTGCATATCTACATGGCCAAATGAAATTTGCTTCTAATAATCTTTTAATTTCTTTCTTCACGTCGGCCAATACCTCCTCTTTATAAATCTTCCGTGGAGGTTGTTTGTAGGGGTGATATCCGGGTTTAATGGGTAATCGATGCTCAACAATAGAATGATCCAATCCGGGCATCTCTATATAATCCCAAGTAAAACAGTCTTTAAACTCTTTTAGAAGGTTTATCAATTTTGATCTATATTCTTTATCTAAACCCGTACTAATATACATCGGCCTTGGCTTAGCACTATCACCAACATCTATCTCTTCTAACTTGTCGGCCGACATGAAACCACGCCCCAACTTTCCTTTGTTACCATTGATTGGATTACCCATTAAAAATTACTGTGAGAGCCGACTGCTTGGATCGGCTGTTGATCCCTGTCGAAGACATTAACAAGACCTTCCTCCTATACTCTGCCAGAGAAACAATCAACACCATCATATTCCCAATAAGTAGGCTCCGTAACAGCAACACTTATGGAATCATCAGCGTGAACAATTTCAACATCATCTCCAACCCACTGAATGAGAATCTGGTGCATAGTTGAAGGAATGCAGCAATTAGCATGGATCCAATCTCTCCCTAAAAGCAGACTGTATGCCCCTTGCCATCAATAACAAAGAATGTAGTGATCAAAGTTTTTGACCCGATCATCAATTCAACATGCACAGCTCCCCGGGTATCAGAAGGATTGCCAGCAAAGTCTCTGAGAACCATGTCGGTTTTTAACAAATCTTCACCAGTCATCCCAAGCTTCCTGAAAGTAGTATAAGGCATAATATTGATAGCAGCTCCTCCATCAACAAACATTTTGGTTAGAGGCTTGCCATTGACATATCCCTTCAAGTAGAGCGCCTTCAAGTGACGATATTTGATTGGCTTATCAAAAACTGCCTGCTGTGTCAAGACAAGTTGGGCCATCAAATCTTAAAACTCACTTTCATCAAAATCGGAGTACACTTCTTCTTGGATATCCTGGCCTTCGGGAGCTATGAACTCTGAGGGAAGGAAGAAAGCCATACATGCATCAGCCGAAGGACCGCGCTCATCGGGCTTCTTCTTAGGACGCCATATCTGTCTTTTTTCAGCAGCTACTTGTTTTAGCTCCTTGTTCCTCAAATGCTGAACTCTTCTCTTTTGGCTTTTCCTCAGTCCCGGAGGGCACCACTGCCCTTTCCGTCATACATATCCGTGGGGACTCTCTTCCTCATTGTATCCCTTACAATGAATCCAACTTTGATCTGCAAATCTCTTCCTTTGTTGATTCTCAAAACCGTCTGTTTTTAAACGCCGATCGTCCTCAGGAAACTGTGTTCCAAGTCTTTCATGGACCGGATGGCGGTTGGCTCGAGATTGCCTATACCCAAAGTATTGATCACTGCATTTAGGGCAATTATTTCTAGCAGGCAGTTTCAAACCTTCATTCCAACAATGCTTAAAGAATGAACATCCCCAATGAGACTGCTCCTGTTCCCTCAGGTACTCTTCTTGTTCCCATCGATACACCTCTTCCTCATATTTCCGACGTTCCTCCATAAACCTTTGCTCCTCGTAATACTCCTTCTCTCGCTGCCTCTGCCATTTGTTAAGCAGAATGCGTGATGTAACCCTAGGTTTAGAGTTTCACCTCTTTCAGTTCGGCTATTCTGGAACCGAACCCGTTGCTGCAGTTCTTCATTCGTGATTTGCCGATCGGGGTCTATAGTACCACTCTTTTTTGCTCTATCGGAGGTTAACACTTTCATCTTGCCCTTACCTTTAGGGTCATTTACAGAAACCATGTTCATGGAGAAAGACACCATATTCTGTGGAAAAGGCTCACCATCAATCTTCATTTTACCATCGAACTTCAAATGCCCCTCTTCAATAGCTTTCTGAATTCATACTCTGAACACTCGGCAATCATTGATGGAATGAGAATTAGTGTTGTGGTAGCCACAATACTTCTTGTCTTTCACTCCTTCAGGGCGCAGCATAGGATGTCCTTCTGGCAGTTTGATGCATCTTTCCCTTACCAATAGTTCAAAGAGCCTGTCTGATTTAGAGATATCAAAATCATAAGTCCCTTTGTATTGCCTCAACCAGCGTTGACTCACTTGAGTAGGCTCCTTTGCCCAGACTAACTCAGCTGCAGCCACTTCGTCTTCATCATCATACTCTACCGCTTCTTCTAGGAAACTTTGATACATTTCATTAGCCACATTGCCCTTTTGAAAGCGGTTGTCTCTCCTGAACCCTTGAGCTTGATTACTCATCACTGCCAATCGCTGCGATAGTTGACCAAGGTCATCAAACTCCATGCTGAATAGCTTCTCTCTAACATTCGGCTGCATGCCCGCTATCGCCATCCCCGGCAACTGATCATCTAGCAGATTCAAGGAGTAGCAAAGGTTCTTGGTTTCTCTGAACCTGCGAAGATACTCTTGCGGTGTCTCATTAGCCTTCTGTCTTAGACTCATGAGGTCAACCAGCTTCTTCTCATTAGTACCCGTGAAGAAGTATGAATGGAACTTCTGCTCTAACTCTGCCCATGTGCCAATGGAATGCGCTGGCAAAGATGTGAACCATGTGAAGGTTGGCCCTGTAAGAGACAACGGAAAATACCGAATCCTCCAAGCCTCATTTGTGGAAGCCTCTCCAAGCTGCATCAAGTACTGACTGATGTGCTCTATGGTGCTAGTATCATCCTGACCAGAAAACTTGGTCAAATCTGTAGGAGGCTTCACCCTCGGAGGAAGTGCCACTCTGTTGTACCATTCTGGATAAGGAGATTTATACGTATAGGATTGATTCTTTGGCTTTAAACCAAACTGGTTTTGCATCATATCAGCCATCCTATGCATGATAAGATCAACACTTGAATTCGGGGTTCCACGTGCCTGCCCTTCAGAAGGCAGTCCTGATGAGTTTTTGTACCCTGGATTTGGTAAAGCATTAATAGAATTGTAATCAACAAACTCCTGATATCCATCTCCATACATATTTTTATGTAACCTATTTGATGCTGGAGACACTCTGAAAGGCGACGTGGTACACTCCCTGTTGTACCAAATGCAAGTTGGCCATAAGTCATAGGAGGCTGTTGTTTTTACTAGGAGTTGGTCCACTTCTTGGTATATTATTTGATCCGGATGCTCCACCATCCCCAAAGATACTTCTCTTGATACTTGGCACATTGAAAAGTGTTGGTCCATGGATTGGGCCAACAGTCTCCTCAAAAGTACTTATCGGGCCGTTGGGCGAAAGTGCTGACCATGATTAAACGAAAGGTATTCAAAAAAGCTGAATGATGATTTGTCATAGTTTCTCCCAAAGCCTTGTAGATTAACTCGACATCTTTTGAGCATCTTCTTCCTCGTGTAATCAGTTTGGTGTGGAAGGAGAATCCTTGGCGAAGACTGTTTTTGGAAGACCTTGTTGCTTTTGTTCTTGAAAAGGACATCGCACACTTCGTTGGTACTGCTCACATGCCCGCTGAACTAATTCCTTCGGTGTTCGGCGCAGCTCATCCATGGTCACATCTAGAACATGGTCGTTGTTGACTTCAGGGCATCTTGATCAACGGGGTCCCACCGAGCGTGCCAAAAAGTGTGTTGACACAAAATATGACGCACTGTGCCTCACACACAGCAAGCCGGAAAGCGTGGCTTCAATCGGGTGCCCGAATAGTTTAAGATCCGGAAGCGTGCCAATCAGTTTGACCTGAAACCGACAAGAGATAAAACTATTAAATACAAAGTTGGAACAAGCTAGATAAGACCCGCATAGCTTCCGTATATACGGCCCCCGGTGAAGCCACTTACAAACGACATACAGCTATAGAAGCTGTCTGCCAACATATTTATAGAACATTCGGCTAATATGAAGATAAAACAAGTAAAGCATTGATTGCCGAATATATATATAAGAAGACATATTTGAACAAGTGAAACTGATCGTAAACTGAAACGTAACCATATTCGGCAAATTAGCCGAATTGGGGTCCATGAAGAAGGAACAAACAAGCAAGCACGAATAAACCAATCAGATTAAACTAAAGTCTAGTCCACTGGATGACTAGCTCTAGAGCAACCCAAAAACCTGTATCTGCCGCACGATACCTAGCTCTATCAAGGTTTAATTGCGCTCAACATGTAAGAACCCACAACATGTGACAACCTAGATTGATCTAGTTTGGCTGTTGTAAGCATATGATCTATTTATCATGACAATATGAGAGTGAAAACGTTAAAGAACAAACAGATCTATAAAAGTAAGGAGCCGAATCTTATCAATCTAGATTGGGCAAGAGAGTGTTACAAATATATAAAAATATTAAAAGCATGCAACACATGGTAACTTGATGAATCTACTAGATCTTGCCAATACTAATAGAGCCGATAATTATCTTGCTTCACTAAGCTATCAAACAAACGCCTGCCGCACGGCCATCTAGTTGAGATAAGCAAAGCATAAGCAAAGACTTCCTGATTGTCAAGCAGACGCCTGCCGCACGGCCATCCAGTCGAGACAAACAAGACTACTTGCATCAAGATCTAAATCTACCGTGAGATACTAACCATGATAGCAAGGTTGTCGGAACTTACGGAGGTCGACGGATCGATGGCTCCTCTCGAAGAACTCGATGACACGACAAAGGACTCAAAACTTGGCACGGGGCCGATTGTATTGATTTGGTTGTGAACAATGTTACAATGGTCGAGGGTTTATATTTATACCCCGGATATGATACGAGTCCTAAAAGACTACGACTACAAAATACCAAAGAAAA